>CM076575.1:1451406152-1451638496 GCA_034641835.2 Pinus albicaulis
AGCTACCTAGAGATTCATATAACAACTTTAGTGCAATGGAAATTTTTAACCCATTTCCAACTACTCATTTGCTATGAAATGGGTACCGATATTTTGACCTCCTAATTAAAGTAGTCTAACTCTACTCATATTTCTAATCATATACATGAGTGGAGAAGCTATCAATGATTGTTCAAAACTTATATCCCTTTGGTGGAATGGTTCTCTAAATCCGTACTGCCTCCTATAACTTAATTTTTTTCCAAGGGTGGAGTTCTCACTAAAGAGAAAGTCATTTCTCATGCCTAATATCTTGATTTAGTTTATACTCAGTATGGAACACTCTATGAAAATATACATAGTGTTATTATACCATAATATACTCTTCCACCTACTCCGACTAAGGAATCACAAGTCGTTGATGGTGTGATTGGTTATGTTGTCAATAGATAATGACTAAACTATCTAGTTCATCTCCTACCGTGACTACTCAAAACCCATCCTCTGCTACTCCTGTGATTACTTCTGAGATTAATGTCGTTCAATCTATGAAAGGAAAGTCTCAGCAACCTGGAAGTAAGAAGAAAGGTAAAGGAAAGAAGAAGAAAGATAATTTGTCGCAGGAAAAACAAAATAATTAGTCTCCTGATGAAAACTGTAAGCCTTGTTACCCTTACCTTATTTGTAATGAGGAAAATTTTAGTAGGGACTATATGGTTGCACAAGATCAATCTTCCCCTTCCTAGGTAATGATGTTATCTTCCACCAAACATAAGGGCGATGTCTTGGTGGATACAAGGAATAAATACTATGGTAATCCGAACCCTTCAACTAGCAAGGCTAATGATCAATATTCCGACTCCACTCAATATACCTAATATCATCGTCCAAGTGTAATACCGATTGAATTAACCATTAAACCTCCTAAAGGAGTCATTCATAAATCAAAATTTAATCCTCGTGCAAGAGCTACACAAAATTACAACATAGTTGAGGACTTAGCTCAAGATCCTTTTGCTAAGTCAAATCTCAAGGTATTGCAAAATTGTCCTACCAAAAAGAGGTATTTACTTGCAACGATTAGAGGGATAAATCCTTCAGATTCAAATATTTTCTTCTGTAAATGAGAGAACCATACTTCTAAAATTTTGCCCCAACTAGAATTCGTGATCCAAGTTGTAGTTAGAAGTAAAAATATCGACCTAAAAATCATAGATGAAGGTGCTTCGACTTGTATCATGTCACTTTCATGTTAGAAAGTTGTTGGTTCTCCACAACTTAATCAGTCTCCCACCACTCTTAAGGCTTTTGATGGAAAATGCTTTAAACCTTATGGTATTTTGAATTCATTGCAAGTAGAATCATCTATAAAACGGTATCAGTAGAGGTTAAAATCATAGATGGACCTTTGGATTATAACCTCCTATGGGCCGAACATGGATTTATTTGATGGAAACCATGGTCTCAACCTATTTTAGGATGATTTATTTCCCTCACCAGGGGGGCATCGTGGCCATTTATAAACCTTTATTTTTTGCTGGAAATTTTCAAACTACTGCAAGCATTCCAATTGTGGGTGAATCCCTACACCCTTATCAATTTGTTGGGATATGATTTCTTAAATATTCATCCTTAATGGGAACTTTTTCAATCTATCCTCGTGACATTTCTAATCTGGTTTCCCTTTTCAATATGATCTCATCTTGTACTATTCCATACGATACCTGGATAGTACCTTACATTTATAACGTTGATACATTGGGTGACCGTATGGTGCTCAATCCAATTGAAATTGAATATGAAACAATTTATTTGGTCTGTTCGAAAAATTTTGATATCAATTCCTCAAAAAATTCGGTTGATCATTCCAAAAATTCAGGTTCAACTTCTAACCCTTTCACTGATACATTCTCCATTGATGAAAGATTCATGGAGATCATGATGTCAGACGAAGCACCATGGGATGATAATCATCATTTCTCTTGATTACTTGAAACCCTTGAAACTAATCTTGGAGATTTTTATTCCCCCAGTGTTACTAAGACATTTAAGGATTCCATTTCCATTCATAATGTAAATTCCAATAAGAAATTAGAAAATATTGAAGAGACCATTCCTCTCGATATTTCAATTAGACCTGAAGTTATTGAAAATGTTCGTATTGGTGCATCTTGTCCTCCTGATGAGATTAAAATTTTATAAAGCCCTTTTTCAATAATTTCATGATGTTTTTGCTTGGACATACAAAGAGATTCTGGGTATTGATTCAAATATCATGGTACATGAGATTACACTTATCTGAATACTAAACCAATTAGACAACACCTATGTCCACTTCACCCTAAAAAATTTGTTGCGGTCAAAGTGGAAGTTGAAAAACTTTACCGTGCCTAGTTCCTCTCACTGATTTGGTTTCAAACATAGTCCCTGTGATGAAGAAATAAGGAATGATTCGAGTATGCGTGAACTAACAGGATATTAACTATGCTTGTCCCAAATACAATTACCCAACCCCGTTCATCGACCAAATTTTTGATGATTGTGTCGAAAGTGAAAAAATTTCATTTATGGATGTTATTTTTTTGTTACAATCAAATAAACATACTCCCATTAGACCAACACAAGACTGCATTTATTTTTCTATGGGGCACGTTTTCCTATCATAAAGTTCCTTTTGGTTTGAAGAACGTAGGTGCAAATTTCCAGCGGGCCATGAACTATGCCTTCCATGATATCAAGCATATAGTACAACCTTAATTGGATGATTTACCTACCCACTACAAACATCATGAGGATCATCCAATGCATCTCAGAGTGATTTTCTTATGTTTTTTGCATTACCACATAAAATTAAATCTTCATAAGTGTGTATTTTATGTCCAATTCAGTATACTTCTTTGGTTCATTGTGTCAAAACAAGGAATCTGCATCGATCCCTCAAAGTACAAATGATTCTTGATTTTTTTGAACCTTCCTCACTAGTTCAGTTACAATGCCTCCAAGGGAAGGCTAACTTTCTACAGAGATTCGTCTTGAACTAGCAGACCTTACGAAAGGATTTACTCACTTATTGAAAAAAGGGGCTCCCTTCAATTAGAATGATACAATCCAAAATGATTTTGATGCCTTGAAATATGTCCTAGTTTGAATGTAACACCCTCCTCCGACATTTACCCAAGTTAATTGGTCCGCTGGGGTAAACATGTGATGAGAGGCTACTATGATTTTATTCAACCTCATTGGTCACCCTAAGGAAGTGGAATCGAAAAAACACAACCAAACTAATCATCCACACAACCAACATAACCTCTAGGATCTACCCTACCTTTCTAGGTGACCAACCCCTTAGGAAACTCAATAAATCAAGGATTTAGAGCCCTAATCGCTCCCTTTCCAAGCCCTCCAACTGACTGAGATCCCTAGTTGCTCCCATGAGCCTGCATGAGTGCAACTGAAACCTTTTTCTACCAGTTATATGCCACCAACTACGGGATTTAAGGCTAAGTTTCAGGGCTAGGACCCGGCCACTGCCCAAAACTTCATGGAACTGACAGAAATGGAATGAAATATATAGACAAGGATACCAATGCAAATTATTGAACAAATACCTAACTGGTCCCCTACTAGCCATGACAGGAATTTATTCAAACATGTCACAAATATGCATTTTACAGGTTTAAACAACAGATTTGAGCATATGGGTTTCATACTTATCTGAGGATCATTAAGAAGCACTGATTCTTTATATCATTAGTTGCATTATCATATATTAAGTCATTCATTTACAAATCAAAACATGATGAGAACCATACATTTTCACTATCATAAAACACATTCATAACCAACATATAAATAACAAAAATATCGAGGATATAAAAACCATAAATGCTACATAGAATCCAGTACATTTACACATAAAATACCAAGGAAAGGAAATCTTATTAATAAATTCAAAATCCAACTCAGTATGGGACTACCATGTTCCACCCGATCATATATTGGTTGAGACAAATATATCTTCAGTCAATCACCCTCGTACCATATGCCAAGCATGAATGTGGGACTCAAACAAAAAGAACTAGCCATGGCTTCCCGAGGCTAAACCACCTCACCCTCATCAATATAAATAGGCTTTACCACAATCTCCACTAGATCATTGGGTCGTAAATAAGCATGGATTCCATTGGATTTCTCCACCTACACCATGAGGAATTTTCATGTCTCCTAGTCTTTACCGCAATCCACAGTCTGATCCAAGGATCACTAGGCCATAACCAAGACACCACCCTCCAGGATTTATTGTAATTCCTGCCATTCACCAACAAGGATTCCTAGGCCTGATCAAGGGAAACCACCTCTAGGATTTATCGTATATCCCACTATTCACTGGTTGAGGATTCATAGGCCCACCGAGGTAGTTTTTGAAGAAAATTTTCTTCCAAGGAGGTATAGAACTTTGAAAATATTCCATGACGACGTGAAATTTGATTTAATACGGACATATTTTTTATGGTGATTGTGTCCTAGATCCGCCCGAAATTGAATAAGGGGATCTTAGGTACACCATGAATGTGCTTATGATGGTGCATGCTTCATGATGTTGCATATGATTCGTGTCTAGTTTTGACACATAATTTCTCTCATTTAACACACACATAAAGTTCAATGCAAGAAAAAAAAAACAAGCACAACACCTGTAACTAAGTAGATGTAAGGAAGGATAATTAAACTCAACAAATGCATTTGTGCAACTACAACACATCATCAAAGTTTTCAACATTAGAATATTACATCAACATGCAAATTCACTCAAGAAAATCAAGTTAATGAAGTTTCACACTCAAGCATTCCAAGACAAGTCTACATCAACATAAACACCAATTTTTGTGTAACTTGCAAATCAAAATTTGTAAGTTTTGTAATCAATTTAAGTTGAATTGTAAGGATGCATTCTCGGTTGAAACCGACACCCAATTTTGAATTTATAAGGAGTTCAAGTGAGTCATTTCTCTTCAACTGAATCAATTAAGTCAATCGAATCCATTATTTTCAAACAGAGTCATCAAGATTATTTTAACTTGTCATTATAATCATTTTCTCTTGGGTGCATTTTCGACACCCTTCTTTTACAAATAAGCACAATCAAGTGAGTAAATTAAAGGAAGTACAAAGTGTCGGTGAACAAATTCAAAGAATCAAGCAAGCGAGTTAAACTCTAAAGCAAACAAAAGACAAGTTCAAATCTATTGCAAGTGAGTGTACATTCTAGTATTCAATTATTCAAATGAGCATGAAGCAATCAAGCAAGTTCAAGAAAGTGATCATAATCAAGCGAGCGCGAATTCAAGTGTTGAAAGAAAATGCAATAAGAAAGCATGCCAATACAAGAGAGCGTTCAATTCAAGCAACAAATCGAGAGAGAGTTTCATTCAAGAAAAAAATCAAGCAATAAAATTCAGTCAAACAAGTTCAACTAAAGTGAGCAAGTTCAAACAAGACATTCAAATCTACGACAAGCGAGCCTGAATTCAAGCGAGCGAGTTCACATAGAGAAACACATTCATTTGTTCTAATTTCTTAACAATCTGATTCTATCATTAGCTAACGACATGGTAAAATCAAAAAAAGCAACTCTTGTTGATATTCAAGTACATCTTCAACATGCACATGAAACAATTGAGTTTCTTGAACTGGAGTCACACCTACAATGAGATGAGTTGCAACAGAAGAGAAATGCTCCCAAGTCATTCAACCATACTGATGACTGTAAAGATGTTGATTCCAAGTCACTTATCCAAACAAATTCAAGTGTAGAAGTTTTCCATGACCACGTTCAACTTACTTCTTCCAAGCCAATAATCAAGCTGTGGGAAGAAATAAAAAGCAAAAAAAAATCGAAGAGGAATAGGATATGCCAAAGAAGAGAACAACTTGCATATCCCAGATTATTAAAATCTAATCAAGTTCATCAGTGCAGGATTTCTTGATCAATTAACATCAGCAAGCCTTGAGAAACTTGAAGATAAACTGACATGCACACATTTTCAAAGAACAGGTCATATGGACGATCATTGTTATGATCTCCATCCTTGTTGCTATTGTGGCAAGCATAATCATTCATTAGAAAAATGTTGCAACCAAAACCAACCAACCAGATTGAAGATCAATTATGCATGGATTGATCCTTTGGAATGGTTGTCAACAGTCAAAATATTTTATAAGTTTTACAACCAAATTAAGATGGTAGTCTCGTGCAGATGAACGGGGAAGTACACTAGTGAAACACTCCTACACCTGAAGGGGGGAGTAAAAAAATATTTTGCAGATGATTGTCTCTCCTTTCAGCTGACAAAGGGGGGAAATGATAATGAAATTGGAGGTGGATGTCAGACTAAAAATCTCGACAACATCAACAAAAGCAGCAAGTGGGCATCTTCATCATCTAGTGGGAAGTCAACAACAAAAGCAGCAGTGAGAATTTTATGACATCGTCAACATCAATTCTCCAGTGGGCATTCTCAACATCAAAGAAGCAGTTTCGACGTTCATATTGATCCGAATAATTTGATCTTGTAGTTGCTCTTAAACTGGAAAATGAAACTAATATCATGAAAAGAATCAAACTAGAATGATAATTACATCTTTAAAAAAAAAAAAAAAAGATATAAAGACTGAAAACAAGTAAAATATCACTCGATTTTCCATAGAAGACTAATATTCTTAAAGGTTTGACTGGTTATTCAAGCGATATGCAGAAGTTTCCATTGCACGTTTGAGAGGGCCATTAAATATCTCTCATACCATATGAAGAAAATTAACCAAAATTAACATTCACAAAAACATACCAGAGACATGAATAACTAGACATGGTGGAAAAGGCTTGAGAGCCTCCCTCTAATCTCACATTATCATTATTAAAATAATGTTTATGATACATATAAATACATGAGGAGAATGTGTCTCAAGATAGTGCGTCTATCTTAGACACTTTGGTTGAGCAAATATCTCAACCATACACCAATCTATGACCATAAATAGTTGGAGAGAATATCTCAACCAGCTAGACCTAAACTAACTCCTAACTATGAGGAACAAACTCAATCTAGAAAGGTGGGATTAAATCCTAACTTTCATGATTTTAATTAATTTAATTATTTGGACTTATAATTGTTTAACATATGAGAGTGAGGCTACAAAATACTTGGATTTACTGCAACCCACAGTCTGCTTCAGGGGTCACTAGGCTAGTGGCTTTACCGCATTCCATAGTCTGATCCAGGGATCACTAGGCTAGTTTTATTCCATTCAGAGTTCCATCTTACTCAGTTTCGAATCCATCTGATAGTCCAACTCAACAAAAACATGAGAACCCCATCACACCATGACTATCCATAAATGACAAGGCTAGGCTTAAAAACACTGTCACACCTGGAAAAGCCCATTACATTGACATAAAGAGAACCAAGAACACACATGCATAACCATGCATGCCAAATCTAGCAAGGAAATCATACATGAAAATTGTTAGCTGCAATTAAACCCGTTGTCACTGTTGTTAGGGTCCTAGGTTCTAGGGATCAAAATGTCTTCACCTATTTTATTCATTTTGGGAATTTGTATGTCATTTTGGCCTATCAATCGTTGTTTTCATAGTATAAAGGATCATTTTCTAAGGTCACTATAAGTTTTTCATGTCATAGAGGGTCCTTAAAGACAAAATTAAAGTTGAGAGAGCCTAAATTCCATAAGAAGGTCATAAGGTCATATTTCCATGTAGATAAAAGGAGTCATTGAGGCTTTAAGGACTCATTTCATGAGTTTCTTTCATCATAATTCAAGATCATGTTAGTTAGTGTTATGAAACCAAATCCAAAAATAGAAGAAAAGAGAGATCAAAGCCTTAGAAATAAGCCACTTCGAGGGGAAAACCTCCAATACATTACATAAATGAACAATTCTTGGATGATACAAATGACCAAAACCTCCTTTCTATTTATAGGAGTCCATGAGGCCACAATGTAATCCTAGCCAACCTAAAAATAATAATATAAGGGCACAATAATAACAATATGGGGGTTACAGGGGTACAACAATAACAATAAGGGGGTTACCCTAACAACAATAAGGAACTATACTAGTAATATAGGGACCTAACATGCTCCTCTCCTTCAAAAAAATGTTGTCATCAACGCTTGAGTAGCTCTGGGTGCTTCTGTATAAAATTCTCATCCTCCCATGTAGAATCTTCAGTGGGTAAGTTCTTCCATTTGATGAGATACTCTGAAATTGATTGATTTCGTAGCTATTGAGTTCTTGTTTCCATTATTGCTTTAGATTCCAATATGGTTTTTCCTTCCTCATCAAGTTCTGGAAATATTGTTTGAACTAGAATTTCCCCCCCTATAACCTTCTTTAAGCATGAAACATGGAAAATTGGATGCACTCATGAAGAAGTAGGAAGCTCCAATTTGTATGCCATAGTACCAATATTTTGCAACTCCTTGTAAGGACCATAATACTTCGGCGATAATTTATTATCCTTCTTAGCTTGCTTGAGGGAAATTTGTTTGTATGGTTGTAGCCGTAAAAATACCCAGTCTCCTACATGAAAAATTCTCTCATTGTGATGTTGATATGCGTGTTGTTTCATTTGATTTTGTGCCAAATTAGGTTATCCTTTAAGAATTAGAGAACTTCTTGTTGATGCTTGATGTGATCTTCCACTTCTTGAATCCTAGAATTTTCCCTTAAAGAAGATGTGATGGACGGTGATGATATCCATAAAGTGTCATAAATGGGGTCATTTTTGCTGCAGTATGGAAGGAAGTGTTATACCACCATTCAATGAGAGGTAACCACTTGACCCATTATGCTTGCTTATTAGATACAAAACAACGAATATATCATTCCAAACATTTATTCACTATCTCAATTTGACCATCGGATTGAGGATGATAAGATGAGTTAAGAGCTATTTGAGTACCCAAACAAGAAAATAATTCCATCCAAAAATTTCCTGTAAAAATGGGATCTCTGTCACTTACAATAACCTTTGGGTTTCCATGTAGCTTTTGAATTGTTTCCATAAATGCAGTAGCAACTGCACTTGCCTTAAATGAATGAGATAATTCACAAAAGTGTGCATACTTGGTAATTCTATCAACTACCACCATGATGACACTCTTTCTTTCAGACTTGGGTAAACCTGTGATAAAATCCATTGAAATCTCCTCCCAACGTTGACTTGGAATGGATAAAGGTTGTAGAAGACCCCAGGTCTTAATTGTCTCAAATTTATTTTGCTAGAAAACCAAACATTCTGCCACAAAATTTTGAATATCAGATTTAAGGCCATCCCAAAAAAAATCTTTCACCCTGTGGTAAGTTTTTAAAAATCCCAAGTGTCCTCCTAAAGGAGAAGTGTGCAATTCCAAAAGAGTATTTTGTTTTAGTTGGGAATTCCTGCAAATATATAAGCGATATTTGTACCATAAGGAATCATTTTCCAACTAAATGTATCAGATTTACTAGGATCTTGCTACAACTTTTGAATAAGTTTCCACACTTCTTCGTCCTTCTTCCATTCATCCCTTGCTTTGGTTACCCAATCTGGTTGGATAATAGAAATTTCACAAAGCAATGCTTCCACCTCTTCATCCTTTCTTGAGAGTGCATCTGCAACATCGTTTAGCTTCCCTTTTTTGTAGATGATTTCAAATTCATAACCCAACATCTTTGTGACCCATTTTTGCTGCTCTTCTGAAGATAGTCTTTGTTCCAAAAAGTGTTTAAGACTATCATGATTAGTTTTTACCTTGAAGTGTCTTCCCATTAGGTAAGGTCTCCATTTCTTTAGTGCATGTAGTATTGCCAACATTTCCTTCTCATAAATATCCTTTTGTAAATACTTTCCTTTGATTGAACGACTTTCAAAAGTAATGGGTCTTCCTTCTTGCATTAAAACAACACCAATTCCATTTCCTAAGGCATCACATTCCACAATAAAGGTTTTTGTGAAGTCTGGCGTAGCTAAGACTGGTGCTAGGCACATTGCCTCTTTAAGATGTTCAAAGACCTTAGTTGCTTCAGGAGTCCATGAAAATGCATCTTTCTTCAATAATGTTGTTAGAGGTGCTGCTATTCTCCCATAATTCTTAACAAAATTGCGATAATACCCTGTTAACCCGAGAAATCCTCGCAACTGCTTTATGGTCATGGGGACTTTCCATTCCTTAATGGCTTTAATTTTGTTAGGGTCTACTTTAACACCCTCGTGAGATATAATATGACCCAGATATTCCACCTCTTGTACTCCAAAGAAACATTTGGATATTTTTGCATATAATTGTTTCTCCTGCAATAGTTTGAGCACCCCGTCAACATGTTCAACATGATCCTTCCAAGACCTGTTGTAGATTAGTATATCATCAAAAAATACTAGCACAAATTTTCTAAGGAAGGGTTTGAAAATGGAATTCATCAACCCTTGAAATGTAGAAGGTGCATTGGTAAGGCCAAAAGGCGTGACCAAAAATTCATAATGACCATCATGAGTTCGAAATGCTGTTTTTGGAATATCTTCAGTCTTCATTCTAATTTGATGATATCCTGAACGAAGATCCAACTTGGTAAAATAAATTGCTCCATGTAATTCATCCAATAATTCATCAATCACACGAATGGGAAATTTATCTTTAATGGTGAGCTTATTGAGCTCCCTATAATCTGGACACATTCGCCATGATCCATCCTTCTTGTGTACCAATACTACAGGAGCAGAGAAAGAACTTTGACTAGGTTGAATTATACCCACCTCTAACATTTCTACAATCATATGTTCAATTTCGCTTTTTTGGACATAAGGATATCTATAAGGCCTGATGTTTGGAGGAACACTTCCTGGAATCAAATGAATAGCATGATCATGATCACGAATAGGTGGGAGTCCTTTGGGAGTTTGAAACACCTTGGAATGATTGTCCAAGACTTGTTGGAGATCTGCAGAAATAGATGATTTTGATGTTGGAACTTCTAGTGAGCATAATTGTGCAATTACGCCTCGCTGTTCTTTCTTTAGAAGCTTTGTCATGACATTAGAGCTTATTATCCTTCCTGGCTTCCCCACAATACCCCGTAATTCAATTTCCTTTCCTTCTGAAAAAAATTTCAAGAAAAGTTCTTGAAAATTAAAAGCTACCGTCCCCAAAGATTGTAACCATTGTACTCCTAGTACAACATTAGCACCTCCCATTGGGATGGAAAGCATTGGACTATTCAATACATATTCCCCCATGGCTAGCTTGATATTATGGCATTTTCCAGAGCAATTTATAGTTCCTCCATTTGCAACCATCACTTGACATTCTGGTGCTGGGTATAGGAAACAATTCAATTCCTTGGTTACCTTACAATGAATAAAATTATGGGTACTACCTGAATCAATCAACACTATTACCTTTTTCTTCTTGATATGTCCTTCTATCTTGAGAGTTTGAGGAGTGGTAATTCCTACCAATGCATTACATGATATGGTCGAACTCATTTCTTCTTCTTCTAGGGTTGGTTCCTGGTGTATATCCTCTTCTTTTGAAGTTTCGTGTTCATTTTCTTCCTCCTCTTCACAATCTATGTAAAATAATTTCTTCTCAGCACACATATGACCTTTAGTGTATTTGCTATCACAACTGTAGCAAAGCCCTTTTTCTATTTTTTGTTCCAATTGTTGTGGTGTCAACCTTGTAGGTTGTGTAAGTCTAGGAGTAGAAACACTTCCATCTTTATAGATGTGAGTGGTAGGCTTCCTTGTCGCCATAATTTTACATTCAATTTTTCTTGCCAACCTGAATGCCTTCTCCAATGAATCAAGTTCCCAAATGCTAACTTCATGTT
Source organism: Pinus albicaulis (assembly GCA_034641835.2). Classification (NCBI taxonomy): domain Eukaryota; kingdom Viridiplantae; phylum Streptophyta; class Pinopsida; order Pinales; family Pinaceae; genus Pinus; species Pinus albicaulis. The sequence continues at coordinate 1,451,418,021 of CM076575.1, forward strand.
GGATGTTATCCTTTAAAGTCCCTATGAAGACATCAATCTTGTGTTCCTCTAGAATATCAGTTACCCTTATATTCAATTTTGAAAGTCCTCAATGTGCTCCACCACTGAACCCTTTTGTTTGATATTTATCAATTGGCTAAAGAAGGTGTTGCTCTTTGTATCCTCATAATGTGCTATCATTTCCTCTGTAAAAATTGACCAAGTGACAAATTTTTTTACTGGAGCAAAGCCATCGATACCATACAAATGTATTTATTTCTAAATGTAAAGTTGCAATGCATACCTTTTGTGTGTTTTTCACATTATTGAGATCAAAATATTGTTCCATATGTACTATCCATGTGACGGGATCCTTGCCATCAAACTTCCTGATATCCATATTTGGAATATGGTGGTTCTTCAATCAAACATTAGAGTTTATGAAATTATGATTAACATTTATTTTGTTCTCATCATGAGTTTCCTCTACTATCTTTTCGGCATAAGAAACATTTCTTGTATCAAATTTATCAAACCTTCCATGTCTGCTTTTAGATCATTCTTCATGTTTTCCATGTTGTCTTTCATTTTTTCTTCCATGTCATCCATCTTATCTTCCATGCCATTCATCTTATATTCCACACCTTTCATCAAACCATCCATATTATTCTTAAAACCATCCATCTTCGCTTCCACGCCTTTCTTCAAAACTTCCATTTCATTTTTTGTTGCTCTTTGCGAGAGCGAAATTTGGTGCACTTTCTCTTGTAATTTTGACATATCATATTGCAATTCTTCTTCATGAGTCATTGTAGAGTATTCTGAGGGATTAATGGGTGTTTAATTCTTTTTAGGGGGTATTTTATAACCCAATACTATGCTCAGTAGGCCCTTGGAATCACTAAAAATTGATTTTTCAAACAAGACTTATGCAATTTGAAAAAAAAATACACACCTTTTTCTTTATTTTGAGGAGCTCGATATTGAAACTGAATTATCTCTGTATATGTGGATCTTAAATATCTATAATTCCATCATGTAGTAGCCCTCTAAATTCTTCTTTTGAATGCCACAGGTCTTACCTAATTTGGATACTTCAAGGCAAAGTTATGTCGAATCTCCCACAGTGACCTAATTATGGACTGGTTCAGTATAGCGCACTTGTACGGCGTTCCACATCTCATTGTTTCCTCCTTTGGCTTTGAAATTGATAGATAGGAAACTACATTTTGTTTACTTGCAGCCACTTTTTACAGAATTCCAATCCGATGCTCAGAGAGAGAGTTATGGCGATTTTCCCAATGTCACCTCTTTGAGATGAAATTTGGGATCTTGAACAAACCTTAACTTCCATAGATCATATCTCCAAAAATATTGCGAACCAAGATCTGAAATTTTTACAGGAAGTTTGTGAGGACTTCGGCTTCACTCTATAAAAATTTCAGCTTCTGAAACTTCGTAGACAAAAATTTATTAGAAAATTCCACGATGACCTTTTTAGGTGAAATTCAGGAGCCTGAAAAAATCCTAACTTCCACAGATCATATCTTCGAAAATATTGTGAATCAAGATCTGAAATTTATATGCGACGTTCCTCAAGATTTCGGCTTCACTCTGTAAAAATTTCAGCTTCTGAACCTTCGTAGAAAAAAGTTACAGAAAAAAATCCACGATGACCAGTTTGGAGTAGCAAAACCCTGGAATCCAAAGCTCTGATACCAAATGTTATGAAACCAGCTCCAAAAATAGAAGAAAAGAGAGATCAAAGCCGTATAAATAAGCCACTTAGAGGGGGAAACCTCGAGTACATTACATAAATGAACAATTGATGGATGATACAAATGACCAAAACCTCATTTCTATATATAGGAGTCCATGGGGCCACAATGTAATGCTAGCTGACCTAACAATAATAATGTAAGAGTGCAATAATAACAATATGGGGGTTACAGGGGTACAACAATAACAATAAGGGGATTACACTAACAACAATAAGGGACTATACTAGTAATATAGGGACCCAACAGTTAGATTCAATTAGTTGTGTTTACTTCTCATCATTGGTTTCATCAGCGAAAGATATTCTCATGTCAACTATTTTCCTCTACTCTTCCTCTACTCATAATTCAACCTTATGACATGAAACAAGACATGTGGAGGCACAAATTTTAAATCTTTTCGAAGCTTCCTCAATTTTACTCCATTGAAGCCCGCACCCTGAAAATTTTTTAAAGGTTGCAAAAGATTGAAAATAAGTATTTGAAGCTCAATAACAAAGTTACTAATCAAATGAGAACTATTACCTCAAAACGAGAACTCTAACAAAAAAAACATTAAAAAAAACAGCCCGAAAACAAAAAGTGTTATTCTGGAATAACTTTTTTATTTTTATTTTATTTTTTGGGTAAATTTTCAACATTTTAAAAAAATGGAAGTAAAAGCCAATTTTTTGTGTGCAAAAACACCCTGAAAATGAAAAGTGTTGTTACTAGAATAACGTCGCCATATTTTATGTGCAAAAAACACCCTGAAAACGAAAAGTGTTGACGTTGGAATAACGTCGCCAATTTTTTTTTGTGCAAAAAACACCCTGAAAATGAAGTGTTGATGTTGGAATAACGTCTTTTTTTTTGTAAATTGTCAACATATTTTAATAATAACGTTAAAGATAAAATATCACGACTCTGAAAAACCTTAAAATTCCAATGATTTTTAGGCATGGTATTAAAGATAAAATATCGTGTCTCTAAAAGCCTTAAAATTCCAATAATGACATTAAAGATAAAATATCACCTCTATGAAAATCCTTAAAATTCTAACAATTTTCAGCCATGGTGTTAATATTATTTTAAAAAATTATTACCATTTAATTTATATTATTTTACTTTTATTTTAAGTTTATCACATTAATAACAATTTATTAAATGTAATAATTTTTTTATATAAAGTATTGAAATCACTAGATAGGAAACACTTTAGTTATGATGAATGAACAACTTTACAAAACAAATGAATTAATATGTGTTTTTGGAGTTTTTGATACTCTCTGCATTAAAACATTTGTTTTTTTGGAAATTTGTGTAAATATTTTATTTTAAATAATTTTAAGATTTTGAAATTTGCAAATTGTTTTTTAAAACCTATGTTTCATCATTAAGAAATATATATATTGTAATTTTATTTTCATATATAATAATAATAATAATTTAATATTAAGGATTTGGCTTTTGTAATCCATAAAATGTGTATAAAATATTTTGGTGAAAATCACATGTAAGCAAATTTTGTCGACACGTTTCGAATTAGCTAGTGTGGTTCATCATCAGGACAAGATGAGAAATCTTATCAAGGAACCTGTTTAAATAGATTAGGAAAGCTCCAACTAGTCGTTGTAAAATAACGGCTAGTTTGACTAGAATAAGAAATTTAATTATATTTTATTATATTTTATTATATTTTTATTTTATTTTATTTTATTTTTTTCTTCTTCTTAACGAATTACTTAATAATTAAATGTCGTAATTTAAATATATTTTAATATTTAAAAAAAAATTAATATAATTCAGTATTTTTATTTTTATTTTTACCTACTACTTTTAATTATATGTTATACTATTAAAATTCATTAATAGTTATATGTTATATAATAGAATCTAATAAAAATTCTTATTTAATTTACTTAATAGGTAATTTTACTAATTTAAATAATAATAATAATCATAATAATAATTCAAAAAGAATAGAAAGGGAGAAAGAAACCGAGAGCCAGAGTTGAGGAAACGAAAAGAGGGAGAACTAGGGAAGAGAAAAAGCAACTAAGAGTGAAGGGCAGGAATCCAGCATCTGCTAACACTCCACCCATTATCCCTGTTAAGGTTAACTGGCCTCTTTTCGATTTCCAAGGCTTCCCTCAACTTACGGTGGTGGAAATGGTCAATCCTTGCAATAACCTCAACATCTTCAATGCAAATGTGATTATTTATCTTTTCAGCATGCTCTGTTAAGGCAAAGGAGAACAATCTACTATGTCTAAGGTTAGTGACATGTTCATGAATTCTTTGATTAATTGATCGACCAGTTTCACCGATGTAAGGTGTCCCACAGGAGCACGGAATCAAGTAAACACCCTTACCATCCTTAGGGAAAATTGGGTCATTAACCAATCTAAGTGAACTATGAATGGTGCGAAGGGGCTTGAAGGTTGAGGAAACATTATGTTTCTTCAAGATCCTAGCAATTTTATCAGTCGTACCTTGGATAAATAGAAGGTGAACTCCAAAAAACTGATCACAAGGATCTTTCTTATCCCTAGAACCTTTTTCATCTTTTTGAAAATCTCTAAGACATTGAATCTTGCTATAACCGTTGTTACTAAAAACTTTAAAGAGATGAGAATTTTCACCTTGAAAGTGGTGTTCATTGGAGATTCTAAAGGCTCTGGTGGCTAGGGTACTGAGAACCCCAAGCTTCTGAGCCGAGAAATGATGAGAACTAGCATGTAAATATTGCTCAGTATGCATCTTCTTTCTAAAGACTTGATGAGAGAAAGAACCATCATCATTCCTAAAAAGAAGGACATCCAGAAAGGGCAGGCTACCATCCACTTCGAATTCTATGGTGAACTTAATGAACTCAGATTGATCATTAAGATGTTGGAAGAAAAGGTCTAGCTTCTCTTTTCCATGGGGCCAAACCACACAGGTGTCATCAACAAACCTTTTCCTAAGCCTAGGTTGAAAAAGGGAGGAGGAAAGGGCTTTAGATTCAAAGTATTCCATGAAAATATTAGCCACCATAGGGGATGGGGGGAACCCATGGCCACACCACAAGTTTGTTCAAAGAATTCACCCTCAAAACTAAAGAAGGTCAAGGTTAGACAGATCTCTACGAAATGAGCAGTATCAGAATATGTGACCTGAGAAATGACATCGATGGCTTCCTTAATGGGAATGCAAGTGTATAATGAGACAGCATCAAAACTTACAAACATGTCATCGAGATCAAATTTAATGTCTTTCAAATCATTAATAAAGGAGGATGAGTCTTTGACAAAGGAGTTGGTGTGACCCACAAGAGGTTTCAGCTTACTGGCTAAAAATTTAGCGAGCAGATAAGTCGGACCACCTATGGTGTTGACAATGGGGCGAAGGGAGATTCACCCTTATGAATATTAGGAAGACCATAAATCCTCGAAGTGAGGGGGTTAATTTCAATAAGATTTTTACTTAGGGAGCCAACAGTGCTACTCGATTTTATCGCCAAAGAAACCGCTTTTGAAACTTTTTTAAGTGGATTTGTGTCCAGCTTCTTGTAGCTCCCACTATTAAGAAGGTGATCCAACATCTTATTACAATAATCCTCCTTGTTTAAAATAACCGTATCATCTCCCTTATCCGCCTTAAGAACAACAATGTCTCGGTTACTGTTTAAGGATTTAAGAGCCTCAAACTCAAGTTTGCTAATGTTGCTCTTAGGGGGTTTAGCATTTCTGAGGATCATGGCACACTCTTTCCTGATAGTGTCTTTAGTAGCATCAGAAAAATATCTAATATCGTATTCTATATCACAAATAATGTCTTTAATAGGGATTTTTTAGGATCAAGAGCATAATTGAGGCCCTTCAACAAACTGTAGAAATGACGATCAAAGGAAAAACGAGAGAGATTAATAACAGTCATATTCAAGAGGGAAGAGAAAGATTTGTTATTATTATTATAACTATTAATGTTAATGTTATTATTATTAAAATTATCGATATTATTATTATTATTATAGTTACTATTATTATTAATATGATTATAGTAATTAACATCATTGCTATTATTATTATTATAGCTATCAATATTGTTACTATTAATATTGTTATTAAAAATATTATTATTATTAATATGAAACATGTTGTTACTATTAATATTGAAAATATTATCTTTATTATTATTATAAACAATAAAATGACTATTAAGATGGATAATCGAGGGTTCAAGGTTAGAAATCAAAGTCCTAGAAACATAGAGAAGATTAAACAAGCTCGATTTCATACCCGCCTTAACGCCAGCAGTCGAGTTAGATGGAGCGAAATGTTGGACCGAATCCTTGTCTGGTCAATCAAATTATTACCACGGACCATCGATTCCATAAGAGACGAGATGGGAGAGGAAATACGGGATCCATTACCTTCGAATTCTTGTAAATTAACCTCAACAATTGAATAAGGATGAACTACCATTCTTCTTATCCCTAAGAAAGAGATTTGAGCAGGAGTTGAATCTCGCACCCCGTCCCGAACGAGCGAGGTGGACTGATCATCGAGGATCTAAGCAGAAGGATAATGCTCAGCACAGGATGAATCAGCTGCTGGCAAAGGGGGGAGGGGCGACATCAAGTGATAATGCGAAATGACGGACATAAGAGACTGAGGAGACTCCAGTTCCGCCGACACAGCTATAGAAGGAATAAACTCTTGAGAACTAGACAACTCTGCGGCACCCACTACATAGTTTACCTTCTGATTCCTAGAGAAAGAAGAAGGATGCATATCTGATACTCAGAGAAGACTCCCAAAGGGAGTAGGTTGGGATGATGAAGCCGAATTAGATGAATATGATGATAAATCATAATTTAGAATAAAAGGCCGCAAAGCACCAATCTAACAACTCTGTTGTTAGAGCTACACCTTATCTCAGAAACGCAGGAAGAATCTTTAGATAATCTAAGGAATTTAGAAAGATGCTTCTTATTTCATAATTCCTCCCAGCGAAGGGTTGAGAAGGCATCAACTACTGCCCAAATATCCATCGGAATTAAATAAGACAACTCCAGATGAGATGACAACAGCCTCCGTGAAAAGAGATTGAGGCATTTTCTAACCCTCGAAATCTCAGACCTAATAATGCCAAGGCTAGCTAAACGAAAAACACACTCATTCTTGGAGTTTCTGAGGGGATGCTTAATCCTGGTGAATGATGGAATAGAGGAGGAGTCTCTACATCTCTTTAAAAATCTTAGATCAGATTTCATCTTAGATACCCGCAAATGTGCCCTTTCAAAATGATGAACTTTTAGTTCTAAGGCCCTATCGAGCAGGGTTTCAATATTAGGAATTTGGCTTCTGTAATCCATAAAATGTGTATAAATTATTTCGGTGAAAATCACATGTAAGCAAATTTTATCGACATGTTTCGAACCAGCCAGCGTGGTTCATCATCAGGACAAGATTAGAAATCTGATCAAGGAACATGTTTAAATAGATAAGGAAAGCTCCAACTAGCCGTTGTAAAATAACGACTAGACTAGAATAAGAAATTTAATTTAATTTAATTATATTTTTTTATTTTTTTTATTTTTTTTCTTCTTCTTAGTGAATTGCTTAGTAATTAAATGTTATCTAATTTGAATATAATTTAATATTTATACTTTTTTGAATATAATTTAATATTTTTATTTTTATTTTTACCTACTACTTTTAATTATATGTTATACAATTAAAATTAATTAATAGTTATATGTTATATAATAGAATCTAATAAAAAATATTATTTAATTTACTTAATTGGTAATTTTACTAATTTAAATCATAATAATAATAATAATAATAATAATTCAAAAATGCTCCCCATAAAATTAAAAAGCTCTCTCGCCGCTACGTGCCCTAGCTGCGTCGTCATCGCCCCTGCGCTGCAGCCCCTGCGCTGCTGCCCCTGCGGCTGCGCCTTCTCTCGCAGGGCCCCTGCTCCTGTTGATCCTGTTGTGTCCTGCTTCGCGGCTTGTTGTGTCTGCTCACGCCCTTCTGGGCCGTGTCCTCCTGTTGTGTCCTGTCCTCCTTTCCCCTTGCTCCCCCCTCTGGGTCCCTCTGTTCCGCTCGATCGGCCTCCCTCGCCAAATCTGCTGGGTCCCGCTCCTCTGCCGCGGGGCCTCTTCCTGCAGGTTCTGTCTGGTTCTTTCCTGCTCCTCCTAGGCTCTGAGATGCTTCGTCTTCCATTTTTTCTTTGTGCATCTTGGGAGTGTTGCTATTGATCTGCTCTTCACGGCCATGGAGAACCAAGGCTCGCCCCTCGGTCCTTCGCTTTCTTCTCCCCCTGATGCTGAAGCTGCTTTGTCCTCTTTGTTAGCTTCGTTGCCCAAGAAGAAGAAGTCTGAAGCTGCCAAGTTTGTCAAAAAACTTGCTGATGTTCCTGAGGTCGTCCTTCCTCCGGGGGGCCCAATCCAGGTCGCTTTTTCCCTGGTAGATCGTGCCCTGGTGGGTCAGTTCACGGGCCTTTGGCCCTCGCCAAAATCAACGGAAAATTGGGTTGTTAAGAATTGGATCCTACTGATCAAGAACAAAGTCACTTCTTATTTCCTGGGAAGAGGCTACTTCCTGTTCGAGTTCAACTCTAAGGAGGACAAAGACTTGATCTTCAGGAATGGGCGCTATTTCATGGGCCCTCAGGGTCTCTACCTCAATAAATGGACCCCAGACTTTGATCCGGCCGTGGATGTCCCGATGGCAGTACCTGTCTGGGTTCGGCTCCCAAATCTTCCTGTGCATTGTTGGAACTAGGATTCCCTCAAGCACATAGGCAATGCATTGGGAAAGTTCATTGACAGAGCAAACAACAACGATCAGTATGACTGCGCCCGAATCTGTGTCGAGGTGGACTTAGAAGTGGGGCTTCCGGAGGCTATCAAAATAAAGGTTGGCAGTTGGACGCATGTGCAAGTGCTGGATTATGAGCAGCTCCCTTTCAAATGCCATAAATGTCACATCTATGGTCATTTTGCAAGAGGGTGTCCGACCAAAGGGGAAGCAGAGAAAGGAAAGGAAGATGGTTGGAATCAAGTTAAGCGGTCAAAGACCTCACACAAGAAATCTGGGGCCCCAAATGGCTAAGGCCCCCAGCCTGCCTCCGCCCAAAATGTCCCTCAGCCAACAAGTCAAAAAAACAGGTATGAGTTCTTAAGCTCTGAAGAAGAGGTTCCTCAGGAAGAGGATATGCAAGATAAACCCTTAGAAAAAATGGCCTCAGCATGATCAAGACCTGAAGAAAGTGCCACAGCAAGAAACAAGGAAAAGCAGACAAAAGCCTTCGAGGAGGAACATGATTTGGAAAAGTCAGAGGAGGAAGGAGAAATAGGAGATACGCAGACATCGGTCAGAAGATCAGCAAGGGGCCGCAAATCTGCTAGAGAAAAGAGAGACCAGGAAACTTACAAAGATAAACTTCAGGGTTGTCAGCCCACTCTGGAGAAACTCCTAGGAAAAAATCCGAAGATCTCTAAAAATCAAGCACAGGGCTCCAAGGGAGCCCATCATCATAAAAATAAATGATGAAGATCGTCTCCTGGAATTGCAGAGGAATGGGGAGTAAAGTGAAAGAAGAAGCAATGAGAAGTCTTAATAGAAGAGAAGCCCCAGATATTCTTCTGATCCAGGAGACCAAAATGGAGGGCAATGAGTTCCTTCAAACCAGTAAAAAATTTTGGAATGGAAGCAAAGGCCAAGCTGTTTCAGCACGGGGAGCCTCTGGGGGGCTGGGCTCTCTCTGGAATCCTCTTAAGTATAGGTTGGTCTCTAAGACCCTCAATACTCACTGGCTGTTTTTGAAGCTTCAAACTGTGGACTCGAGGGAGACTTTCTGCCTTTTTAATGTCTATTTCCCAACAAATATAGGGGAGAAAAGGGAGTGTTGGGACTCCGTCAGACATCTGTTGGAATCAGAGAACTTGGAAAACATCATTATCGCGGGTGATCTAAATCTCATTCTGCGCATGGAGGAAAAGCGAGGAGGCACAATCGTAAGGGACCCAACAAGGGAGTGGGTGGAGGATCTCATGCAAGACTGGGATTTTCTCGATATCCCCTCTGAAAATGGTAAGTATACCTGGTCCAATAAAAGAATAGGCCCCGGTCACATTGCTGCTAGACTTGATAGATGTTTGGTGTAGAGTTTTTTGTTGGGCTTAGAATCCAGATTGCATATCCTCCCTTGCAGTGTTTCAGATCATAAGCCTATTATGCTTGAGATGTTGAATCACATGGATCTTGGTCCCATACCTTTCAGATTCAATCCTCTTTGGGTCAAGGATCCTGAGTTCCTGAATTTATTTCAGGATAGCTGGAAAGTGCCAGTGAAGGGTTCACCTTTCTTCATTTGGGAAGAAAAACTTAGAAGATTGAAATCTGTTCTTAAATCATGGGCCAAATCTCTCCCCTCCCCTACACAGGAGAGAAAGTAGGCCCAAGACAGACTTGCTCAGCATCATGCTCAAAATGAAGATGTAGAAATCAGTAAAGAAGTGCTTGATAAGGAAGCTGAGCTTCAGCAAACCTTTCATAAAGTCTGCCTTTCGAAGGAAGAGCATTGGAGACAAAAGTCCAGGAGCTTATGGCTTAAAGCGGGAGACAGAAACTCCGCCTTATTTCATAAACAAGCTCAAGCTAGAAAGAGCTTCAATTCTATTGCAGAAATCAAAGAAGGAAACTCGAATCACAAAGACTTTGGGAGCATAAAGAGAGCAGCTTTCAATCACTTTAAAAATATGTACAGAGAAGAGGGAGTGACTGACCCAAACTCTAAATTTCTAGAGGCGGTTCCTTCTAAGATCTCCCCTCTAATGAATCAACATCTTGAAGCTAAGATCTCTATAAAAGAAATAAAGGATGCTCTCTCCGACATGGAGCCCGACAAAGCCCCAGGCCCGGATGGCTTCACTGCAAGATTCCTTCAAACCTGTTGGCCAATAGTGGAGAAAGACCTCTACAAAATGATCTTGAAATCTCAAAATTGCCAGAAAATAGGGGGCAGCACTAATTCTGCCTTCCTTGCCCTCATATCCAAGGAAAAGGGCGCTAAATATTTTAATCGGTTCTATCCCATCTCTCTTTGTAATATTGGATATAAAATAATCACAAAGGTGATTGCAAATAGGCTAAAAGGCATCCTCCCTGCCATCATTCCGGAAAATCAAGGCAGGTTTGTTCAGGGGAGACAGCTTGTTGACAATTTCATTCTTGTGCAAGAGGCGATCCACTCGAGCCAACTTCGCAAGGAGAAAGGTATGGTAATTAAACTAGACTTGGCAAATGCTTTTGATCGTGTCAGACTCAGTTTTCTTTGGGAAGTCCTACATAAATTTGGCTTTGGAATGGGCTTTATCAATTGGATCTGCGCTTGTATTGTCGATCCCTGGATCGCTCCTTTGGTGAACAGGAGAGTAGCTGGCTTTTTCAAAGCTTCTAGAGGGCTTAGGCAGGGCTTCCCCCTCTCTCCGCTTCTCTTTGTCCTCCATGTTTCTGTCCTGAGCTTCTATCTTGACTAGAAATTGGTTGATCAAGAGATCCTGGGGCTCAACATAGCCAGAGGGGTTAAAAATGTTAATCATACTTTGTTTGCTGACGATACCCTCTTGCTAGGGGCTGCCTCTGTCAGATCAGCCTTAAAATTCAAGGAGGTTCTGGATTATTACAGCGAAGCTACAGGCAGCAGCTTGAACAAAGGTAAATGCAAAGTTTTTTGTTGGAATATCTCTGCCTCCATTCTTTCGGCCATCACCAGAATCCTGGGCTTTTCTGCCTCACTCAGTTGGACCTCTTTTACCTATCTGGGTCTTCCTATCTTCCGAAAACTAGCTTACATAAGAGATTGGATCCCTCTTCTGGATAAATTCAAGGCTAAAATTCAAGCTTGGGGATTCTCATGGTTAAACCTTGCCGGCAAAACTGTCCTCATCAAATCTGTTCTCAGTAGTCTCCCCATTTTTCAATTCTCTGTAATCCTTGCCCCCATTGGCATCATCAAAAAAATGGAAGCCTTCATCCGCAAGTTCTTCTGGAAAGGCGGCAAACACAATGACAGAAAAATCCCTTTGGTTAGTTGGGAGAAAATCTGTAAGCCTCAGAATGAAGGAGGCCTAAACTTTAAAGATCTCAGCCTCCAAAATACAGCCATGGGAGCCAAAATCTTCTGGAGAATCATTGGTCCACACCTAGGATGGGCGCAAAGAGCTTTATGGAGGAAGTATTTCATGGGGAAATGGAAAAGATGCCTAGAAACCTCACTGCCCACCTCAGGTTCGCAATTGATCAAACTTTGTCTCAAAGCAGCTCCTTTAATCAGAGACAGAGCGTATTGGATCCCTGGAAACGGAAAAGAAATCAGAATATGGGACGACAGCATCATGATGCATCCCCCATTATCTAGCTACAGTTCTCTGCAAGCTCTCCAACTGTGGCTGGACCGAGCAGGTTGCATTTCTCTATGGGACATTTCGCTGTGGGCTGGCAGCAACTAGCTGTGATGGAGACTCCCGCCTGTTCCTCCAGAGCTGATTCAAGAATGCGACCTCCTTCTCTCTCTGCTGCACGGTAAGGCACCTCTGCGCATTGGTAGGAAGGATGCCCGCAGTTGGGGAGCCGCCCCAGGGCTATATACTGTTGCACAGGGGTATAAAAGCCTCCAAGATCGCCCACACGTCCCTCCCGACCCTGCTGTGTGGAAGGGGCTCTGGACTTACAAAACCATGCCAAAAGTTGATTCATTCTGCTGGCTGTTATGCCACAAAGGAATTTTAACAGAAGACAGATTGAAGAAGAAAGGGTTCCAAGGTCCCTCACGTTGCCACTTGTGTTGTGACAGTGAAGAGAACGCCCAACACATTATCTTGGATTGCAATTTCTCAAAATAAATCTGGCAGAACCTCTTGAATCATTGGAAAACATAATTCATCTTACCAACGTCTATCCCTGACTTATTTGCAAATTGGCGAAACTTCTACCCAGAAACGCTCCCAAAAAATGAAAGTTTTAAAGCCGCTTGGCTCTCCTTGCCGAAATTTATCTGCTGGCAAATCTGGCTGGAGAGAAACAGAAGAGTCTTCAGAGATGAAAGCTTAAATCCGCAGTTCACCATCATCAAAATAAAAAGTCTTTGGAAAGAAAGTCTGGGGGAGCATTTGTCGGACTCGAATCTAAGACAGCAAGACCTTGACTGGGGTGCCTCGTTGGATCTCCAATTCTCAGGAGAAACAAGGCATCACAAGGATATAAAAGAGTGGCAATTCAGAGGGAAGGAGAATGATCTATCCGATTTTCTCATCAGGCAATCCAGATACTCTCTGTTCTTTGACGGGGCAGCGAAAGGCAATCCCGGTTTGGCTGGGGCAGGAGGAGTTATAAAGAATAAGGAGGGCAGAATTGAGACTAAGTTCGCTTGGGGTTTAGGCCATTCCACCAGTATTCAAGCAGAAGCCCTGGCTCTTCTTCAAGGTCTCAAGCAAGCTAAAGCCTTTGGTCTTACAGAGGTTAATGTTATAGGAGATTCTCAGTCCATTATAAAAGTTTTATTGGAGGATTCTTCGCCTGCAGATCTTAGATTGGCAAGAGTGATTTCAAGAATCAGAATTTTGGTGAAATATTTTCAGACTGCAAACTTCCTTCATGTATTGAGGGGGAACAATAAAGATGCTGATCTGGAAGCCAACAGGGCGGTGCCACTTCCCGCTGGCTCTCTCTTGAAAGACGGTATTGTGGAGTGGGACTCCATCCCTTAACTTAGAGTTATGTTTTACTGCATTATTTTGAAACAGTTTGTTTGTACATTTAATATAGGAAATTAACGGAGATAGATTCTCTTGTATCGAGTAAAAAACGCGGATCTCCGAATTTTGGGGCCTATGATCAGTTATTCGAAGTAATTTCAAGGGCTATGCCCGATCTATTGTAACCGGTGAAAGGCATTTTGGCCAATTTCTAATATAAATCCATATATGTTTCTGTAAAAAAAAAAAAAAAAAAAAAAAAAAAGAACAGAAAGGGAGAAAGAAACCGAGAGCCAGAGTTGAGGAAACGACAAGAGGGAGAACAAGGGAAGAGAAAAAGCAACTAAGAGTGAAGGGCAGGAATCCAGCATTTGCTAACACTCCACCCATCATCCCTATTAAGGTTAACCGACCTCTTTTTTATTTCCAAGGCTTCCCTCAACTTACGATGGTGGAAATGGTCAATCCTCGCAATAACCTCAGCATCTTCAATGCAAATGTGATGATTTGTCTTCTCAGCATGCTCTACTAAGGCAAAGGAGTGTGATCTACTATATCTAAGGTCAGCGACATGTTCATGAATTCTTTGATTAATTGATCGACCAGTTTCACTGATGTAAGGCGTCCATAGGAGAACGGAATAAAGTAAACGCCCTTACCATCCTTAGGGAAAATCGGGTCCTTAATTGATCTAAGCGAGCTCCGAATGGTGCAGAGGGGCTTGAAGGTTGAGGAAACACTATGTTTCTTCAGGATCCTAGTGATTTTATCAGTAGTACCTTGGATAAATGGAAGGTGAACTCAAGAAAATCGATCACAAGGATCTTTCTTATCCCTAGGACCTTTTTCAGCTTTTTGAAAAGCTCTAAGACATTGAATCTTGCTATAACCATTGCTACTGGAAACTTTAAAGAGATAAGATTTTTCACCTTCAAAGTGGTGTTCATCGGAGATTCTAAAGGCTCTAGTGGCTAGGGTACTGAGAACCCCAAGCTTCTGAGCCAGGAAATGATGATAACTAGCATGTAAATACTGCTTAGTATGCGTCTTCTTTCTGAAGACTTGATGAGGGAAGGAACCATCATCATTCCTAGAAAGAAGGACATCTAGAAAGGGCAGGCTACCAAGCACTTCGAATTCCATGGTGAACTTAATGAAGTCAGATTGATTATTTCTTTTGAATTTAATAAATCGAAACTAATAAGCATATTAAAGATTATGCAAAAAAAAAAATTGTTTCCAAAATCCTATCAACTGCTAAGGAAGTACGCTATCAACATATTACTAGATTTATTATTTCTACATACTTTTTATTTGGACATATATATCCAATCAAATATATTGAGAATATGAAAACATTGAAAAAACAAAACTAAAAAATAAACAAAAAAATAAAAAAGACAATAACAAGTAAATAAAAATATATATTTTAACATTAAAAAAATAAAAATAAAAATAAAATAAAAAAACATAACCCAAAAAATAGAACATAAAAATATATAAAAAGGACAAAAAAATAAATAAAACCTAAAAAATGTTAAATTAAAAAAACAAACAAACATAATTTAAGAAAAGAATTTAAAATTTTGGAAAAAAAAGAAACATGAAAAAAAATATTGATGAGATAAATAAATTTAAAAAAAAAAAAAAAAAAAAAAATTAAAAAACATAAAAAAACCACAAAAAAACAATTAAAAAAAAAAAACGATAAAAAAATTAAACTTGTAACCAAAAAAACATTTAAAAAAAATAAATTGAAAAAAAAAATTAATAATAAGGAAAAAAATAAATAAATAAATTGGGCCCGCCCGTGGCCAGAATTGACCTCCCCGCCTAGGTGGTTGTGAGGCCTGGCCCCTAGCGGGCGAGGAGCTCCGGTGGGGAGGTGCACGCACCTCCCTGCCCCAGGCGGTACCTAGAGCCTGGTCGCTAGGTAGGCGGGGAGGTGCATGCACCTCCCCACCGCCGCCCGATGGTGAGGCCTCGTGACCCCCTAGGCGGGGACGTAGAGTTCCAGAATCAAACTCCCTTGCCTAGATGGCCACAGGGCGAGCCAAATTTCACCCTTATATTTTTTTTTAATTCAAATTTAATTTCTTTTTAATTTTAATTTTGTTTTTATGTTTTTTTTTTTTATATTTTTAAATTTTAATTTTTTTACTTTAAATTTTTTTATTATTATTTATAAATTTGTATTGTTTTTTTCATATATGTATATAATTTTATTTTATTTTTCTTTCTAAAATTTTAATTATTTTAATTTTTTGTATTTTTTTAATTTAAATATAATTATTTTAAATTTTTGTATTTTAGTTATTTACATTTGTTTTTTAATTTTAATTATTTTTATATTTTTATTTAAATTTTTTTATTTTATCATTTCTTTATAAGTATGCTGGTTTTTTGTTTTATTTTTTTTTTTTTTTTTTTTTTAAACTTGTAAAAAAAAATTGTATTTTTTTTTAATTTAAATTTAATTATTTTAAATTTTTGTATTTTAATTATTTACATTTGTTTTTTAATTTTAATTATTTTTAAATTTTTATTTAAATTTTCTTATTTTATCATTTTTACGCCAAAGGCATTCTATTGTGGAGTTTTACTTTGCGACACTGTTCAAAGATTCGTCGTTCACCAGCTGTCTTATTTTAATAATATTTTTTTTGATTGGTGGACCTGCTTACGTCAGGCTTTTTTCGGCATTGTTTTGCACCAAAAAAGGTGCAAAGGCTAGTTTTACAACTATGCGGGTTTTTTGTTTTTATTTTATTTTTTCATTATTTTTTTTAACTTGTAAAAAGAAATTGTTTTTGATGTTTTTTTTTTGGTTAATTTATTTTTCCTTTAAATTATGTGTTTTTTTGAAAAAATTTCCCCTTTTTTGATATTTTGTATTTTATTTTTATTTTTATTTTTACAAGTTATTTTCTTTTTTTGTCATGTTTTTCAATTTATTTTTATGTCTTATTACCAACATTTAAAAAAAAATATTCATACTTTATTGATTAGAAAATTTAATGTGTAAAAAATAAGTCGTCTAAACAAAAATGGTTGATGTTGCATCAACACTTTTCATAATTAGCATGAAAATCACTAACATTTTAAAACAAATGTCCATACTTGATAAATAAAAAAATTTAAAGTGTCAAAAATCAACCCTCTAAAAAAAGGGGTTGATTCTGCATCACCACTTTTCAAAATCAACATGGAAATCAATGACATTTGAAAAAAAAAAAAAAAAAACAAAGAAAAATAAAGTGCCAAAGATATGCTAAAAAAAAGGTGATTCTACATAACCACTTTTCAAAATCGACATGAAAAATGATGACATTAAAAAAAAAAAAAAATCAAAGAAAAATTAAAGTGCCAAAAATATGCTTAAAAAAAGGTGATTTTTCTTCACCGCTTTTCAAAATCGGGTGTTTTTTTTGCTACCTCGAAAAAATGGTTAATCAGTAATTTTCTCGTTTGATTGGTAACTATGTTTCAAGTGGAAGGGGTCATTGCGCAACCATTGCGCAAGTGGGAATCAACCATCTAAGAGGTTTTAAAACATTGGGAACCTTCTTAAAGAGTTCTACACCACCACACAAACATTTCAAGACTACCCATTTGATCCATTTTGCCAGAGGAAGCTTGCAACCATAGAGAGCATGGAGGGCTAATTGGACTCGTTGCGCAATTGCTGCGCAAAATGACTGTTTTAGTCATCATTTTCAAAATATGTTTCCGGCCAAATGGAGATAAATTTTGGAAAACAAAAGGAGGTTTCTTCAAGAGCATACCAAAGAATAAAAACATCCTTCATTTTCTGCATAGGTGTCATATATCAGAAGCCTATTTTTTCAGACTGTGCAATTTACTGTTTTAGTCCTGATTTTGGGGAACATATTCTGAGCATCTGGGGAATAATTTGAGGAAATTGAGAGATGTTTCTCTAAAACACAAGTTCATATAAATAACTTATATCAATTTTTACACAGGTGTTACAGTTTTGTAGTTACAGGGGTAATTTTGGGACTCAATTTTCACAGTTTTGCCAAGCTAGATTAGACTTGCACAGTCCAACTTTTGCTGTGAAATTGTTGCGCAACTATATCAGTCAGGCCTACTTTTGTATTTTGGTTATTTTTTTACCTTCTAGAATTATTTTAGTGATCAAGTTAGATGTGGATATGTGGATAAGAGTGATTTTCTTAAACTTGATGCTGCTAATTTTTTGTCAAACTTTTAACATGATGTTTCCAAGATCAAGATTGTCTTGATCTTCTTTGTAGATAGAAGATACATTGTATCTGGATTTTTATTTTCCATGCAAGTAATTCTTCCTAATTGTATTTAAGAAGAACAATACATGACAAAAGGGTTCGGTTGTGTTTGAATCGTAAGAGCTTAAGCCTATTTTGTATTTGTTTTTTCTTTGCCAAAATGAATAGAAGAAACTAAATGTTGTTTTGAACAGGGATTCTTGTGTCATGCTTTACAGGTTTTTTTTCCTCTGTGAATCACATATATTTTATTTTCAAATCCTTTTCTTAAATCTAGTTTAATATTGTATAAGTTCCTCAATTGAAATAAATTTACTACAGAATTCATGTATTTGCTCTGCCTAGTTTCCATCTAGTTATAAGTGTTATTGTTCTTCTATGGTGAAATTGAATTCATCTATGGTTTGATGCTCAATTTGTTATTTTTACCCTACCCCGTTGATCTTTCTACTACAAATAACTTTTGATAAATTTCCAATAAGTCTACCTGTCTTACCCCTATTTAAAAATTGCATTATGCCCCTTATTCATTTGGATATGTAAATATGATCCAAAACAGCCCTTAACATCTGCACCCACCTTCAAAAATTAAATCAAAAATAAAATTTTGATCATTCATAGCCAGCCTAAAACTCGGATCTATCAGTCCCATAGGTGATTGATAGCATAGGACCGTGAGAGAGCCCTCTCCAAGGCTGTGGAGCTAGACCTTAGCCTAAAAGTGGTTTGTGGTTACCCCTGTTATCCTTTTTACAGCCTAGAGGTTAATTACAGGGTGCTAACATATTGGCGTCATTGCCAAGGAGCGAAAGGTTTCATCTTCCCCAGGAAAGATCATCAAATTTTAGATCTGATTGTTGATGGTGGACAACAATCAAACATAAGAAGGTTGCACTATTCACTTGGCAACTCCAATCAAGTTTCAACCTAATTTGAAGACTCCACTAGCATCAAGATGAGTTTTCAATCCAGAAGGTATGCTCCCATGAATTGAGATTATTTTCCAGGTTTTCCAAATTGCATGCCTCATGTAGATTGGTAGACTTATCTTCCAAGATTCAAATATGAGGATGGAGAGGATGTTGCTCTGCATCTGGTTAAATTTCACATGCATGCACGTAAGATAAGGGTTCAATTTCATGAAGATTTCATGATGAAGAAGTTCATGGTATCATTGGATGGAAATGCACAATCATGGTATGAAAGCTTTCCAAATGGTTGTTTGTATTCTCTAAAGAGATTTTCATGTTGTATTTTATGAGAGGTATAAAGAATGTCATCCTTACTTGTTGTTGGTCCAAGATTCTTTTACACATTTTGAAAAGTTTATTGAGCATTTGGAAAGTTTTTATGAAGATGACCAGTTTATGGATGATGAGATTTTAGAGACCTTTCATGAGAACCCTTTTAACCAGGAAGAATTTGCAAAAGCTAGCTTCCATGACACTCAAGAAAATTCTCAACAAGTAGTTATTTCTCCCCTGGCTGAAAATGAAACAAATATGCATTTCAATAACGTGCTTTCTCTTGAACTTGTTGATGACATTCAACAACATTTAGACATTTCAGAAGAACAAGATTACATTCAACTCAATTATAATGAGGAATAAATGCTTACATATGACAATCATGTCCCATCGTCTGAGTTTGATGAACATTTGCAGCAATCTTGTCAATATTTTGTGATCAAAGGTATGAGGATGGTCATCCATATGTATCTTTAGATTGTTCATTTTATGAATCTTTCATTCAAGAAAAAATTGTTTTGAATCATTTTTCTAAAGCAACAAGTGTAGAAACTTTAGACACTCAAACATCACATATCATAGAGCTGCAAGAAAGAAACAACCCGGTACATGACACACTTGAAACAGAATCACATGAAGGGTTAACTTTTAATGTTGCTGATGTATATAATGTGGCTTTCCTTTTTCAATATGTTCAAGAATATACAAAGTATCTCCTTGCTATTAATAATGAGGATAATAAATAAACTGCTACCATTTATTTTGAGAGTGGTCTTGAAACTGATGACATAGAACAAGAACAACCAACAATTAGGAATGATGCTGATTTTTCTCCTTTTCCTAATCAATAAGAGGTAATCCTTCATTTTTTTCAAGATCCTTTGGTTAGACTGTTGGAAGCATCAGAAAAGGCGGAGTTCTTTTTGTTCGCCAACACAGGTTTTGGACTCAAGTTTCATTTTGAGTTGCCAACATTTACATATTTTTGTTTGCTTACAAAAGGTGTGAGCAGAATTTCAGTGAATGGCCATCTCCTTGCTTGGCTTCATTGGAAATTCTATGATGCTCGAGTGAGCAGTTTATTCAATAATTAGTGTAGATAGCAATATGAATAAGCTCAATGGTTTGAGCATATTTTTCAGAGTGTGCCAGCTTCAACCAGTTTCTTTCGGTATTTTGGTATCATTGTTCAAATTTGCAGGTGTGGGTGGCCATCATTGGAATTTGAAGGCCGAAGTGAGGCCCTAAGGTTTTTTTTATTTGATACCATATGTAAGTTAGTTAGTCTGTTAATTTTCAGTACTTAGTGTTTGCCTCCATTGCCCAATGGTTAGGCTACTAGTATGCGGTGTTCTTGGCACCTCACTGTGAGGATGCCATCCACATTAGAGCCAATGTTAGGGTCTTAGGGTCTATGGATCAAAATATCTTCGCCTCTTTTATTCATTTTGGGAATTTTTATGTCATTTTAGCATATGAATCACTGTTATCATAGCCTAAAGGATCATTGTCTAAGGTCACTGTAATTTTTTCATGTCATAGAGGGCCCTTAAAGACAAAATTAAATTTGACAGACTGTAAAGTTCATAAGAAGGTCATAATTTCATATTTCCATGTAGAGAAAATGAGTCATTGAGGGTTCAAGGGGTCATTTCATGAGGTTTATTTCATCATAAGTCAAATTCATGTTGGTTAGATTTAGTTAGTGGTGTTTACTTCTCATCATTGGTTTCATCAATGAAAGATATTCTCATGTCAACTCTTTTCCTCCACTCTTCCTATACTCATAATTCACCCTCATGACATGAAACAAGGCACATATAGGAACAAATTTTAAATATTTTCGAAGTTGTCCTGAGTTTTACTCCATTGTAGCCCGTGCCCTAAGAAGTTTTCAAAGGTTGTAGAAGATTGAAAAGAGGTGTTTGAAGCTCAAGTTGAAGAGGTCGATGCGCAACCATTGCGCAAGTGGGAATCAACCATCTAAGAGGTTTGACAAAGTTGGATAGCCTTCTTAAAGAGTTATACACCACCACACATACTTTGAAAGCCTACCCATTTGATCCATTTTTGCAGAGGAGGCGTGCAACCATACAAAGCATGGAGGGCTACTTGGACTCGTTGCGCAACTACTACGCGAACTAACTGTTTTAGTCATCATTTTCAAAAGTTGTTTCTGACCAAATGGAGCATAATTTTGGAAGAAAAAAAAATTTGTCAATAACAACGCAAATAACAAAAAAAACTTTCATTTTCTGCACAAGTGTCATATATTGGGAGAGTCAAATGCATATATAAAGCCTATTTTTCAGACTATGCAATTTATTGTTTTAGTCATGATTTTGGGGAACACATTATGAGGATCTGGGGAAGAATTTGAGGAAACTACGAGAGGTTTCTCTCAAAAACAAGTTCATGTACAAAAAACTACTCTCATTTTTTGCACAGGTGTTACATTTTGGGAGTTACATGGGTCAATTTGGGACTCAGTTTTCATAGTTTTGCCAAGCCAGATTAGTGCACAGTCCAATTTCTGCCATGAAATTGTTACGTAACTATATCAGGCAAGCATAATTTTGTATTTTGGTTATTGTGGAACTTCTAGAATTATGTTAGTGATAAGGATAGATGTGGATATGTGGATAAGAGTGATTTCCTGAAACTTGATGTTGCTAAGTTTTTGTCAAGCTTTTAACATGATGTTTCCAAGATCGATATTGTCTCGATCTTATTTGTAGATAGAAGATGCACTATATCTGGTATTTTATTTTCCATGCAATTAATTCTTCCTAATTGTATCTAATAATGTTAAACACACACATGGTGGAGGAGAAGGTAAACACACACATAAGAAAGATAAGCATTAGTTGTTCATATTATTCACCATAGATGTCTATTTATGTTACATTGGTGTGACCCTTAGATCCATCTTCCATGGTCACTTGGACTCCTTTGTGAATGTTCGCCTTCCACACCTACCCATATAGGATTAGGTGTCCAACGTTCCCCCCTTAATCCGAAGGGGTATGTGTGAGTCCAAGAAGAGATTTGTAATACAAATCTACAAAGTATGCATGGCAACACTTAGGCTGAATCATCTCTCTGAAATGTTGGCATAAAGAGGTGGTTTAAGGATGACCACCAACACTGGAATGCAACGCTTATTGCAGTTCCCAGAACTCTTCCAAAACTGGCAAGAAGTTGAGGGCTTCTTCTAGAGGAAGTGTCCCTCATATTTGAAGAGGGAGACCTTTAACCTAAAAGAAGGGAATTCTACAGCCTGTGATGGTTTAAGGATGACCACCAACACTGGAATGCTTGATGCATTTCCCGAAACTCTACCAAGGCTGACAAGAAGTTGAAGTCTTCTGCTAGAGGAAGTGCTTTGAATTCTTTGAAGAGGAAGAATATGAACCTTACATGGATGGTTTAAGGTTGTCCACCAACCAAAGGCATGCTCATGGGAATCCGTGTCTCTAGCTACAACTCTGAATCTGGAATGACGAGTTGTGGCTCAGGCTCGCTTGAACTGTTGTGTCTCTGGCGACAACTCTGAATCTAGAATGAGAGATTGTGGCTCAGGCTCGCTTGATGTGGCGTCGAAGCTTGTAGATGACCACCATTTTCCCCCTTGTCAGGTACAAGGTGATATGATGGCGAAAACTCAACTGAAATATTTTTCAATATTCTAGAACACGTTTTGACATGCGACTTAAACATCGTCTTGGCTGTTGATGCCCATTTCCAAGAAGTGATCCATCCAAGAAGAATCTTTTTTCTTACAGGAGGCTTGTTTCTGAAGCATCTGTGTGAAGAATGGGTGTGCCGACCACAGTGCTTGCATGGGTGAAGATCGAAACAATGATCTTTCATATGGCTAACTCGATCACAGTGTTGGAATTTTTCAATCTGTTGTTGTTGATGTGGAAGAGGAGTAGGATCTGGAACAGTTGAAGTTGAACTGTCATAAAGAAATCCAGCACTCTGAAATTTGATGGGCTTGGAGTAGTCCGAAATATGAAAGGACACATCCTTGCCGTATCCAAGACCAGTTATGTGCTTGTTGTGGACAAGCTCTTCCCAAGGTCTGATGATGGGCCTGGGAAGTGCAGACTGAGCTGCTGCATCTGCATGTAAATATGCTCGTGTATAAGGAATTGAATGTGAATCGGCTGCAACTTTATATTCTTGTTGTTGATGGGAGTCCCTCTCAATTTTCTGAACAAAAACAGGCTCAGGATGATGACTCTTTTGCTGAAGTTCATCTTGCTGGAGCTGAGACTCCAACTGCAAAAACTCAATCTTGTTTTGTGCATCTTGCAAGCAAGTTTGAATATTAAAAAGAGTGTTCTTGCTCATTTTTACCATATCATGAATAGTGGAATGAATGAGGTTATTCAACAACTCTAATGCATCATTGATCTTAGCCATTTTCTCAACAACTCAAATTTATACTTCAAACACCGACTGCAACTATGAATTAAGAAGAAATGCCCACTCACAATGTCAGTACAATACAATGTCACTGCAAAATATTTTTTTAAATGTGCAGCAAAAACCACTGTGCAATAACCCTTTAAGGCAAATGATTTCTCTCTTGTTCAAAGAACATTTTTACACCAAAAACTCTAATTTGCAGAGAACGAACCTCCAATGAGAAATACTCACCACTTCATGCAACTAAACTATTTGTATCCCTTCTTTAATGAACATGAAGAATTGGAAACATGGATCAATGGTATCCAAAGTTTGTTGAATTCACTTCACATTTTGATCTGCAATATATTTGATCATGTTAAACTGATCAAATATAATTAATAGTTTAAAAGCGATCACCATATTCTATGGAGCCATAATATATTTGCAGAAACAATGGCTGGTACTCAATGGTATGGTTTGAGCAGCACCTCAGAGAGTTTGATGGATAGAATGGTGTGGAATTAGGTTTGTTGTAGGAGTGAGATTTTGAGTATGGACAATAACTATTGAAAGTGGAGCAGAAGAATGAATAATAGTGAGTAAAAATAGTTAAATATCTTCTTCAAGGGTTAAGAAGAGGGGATTTGCTATGTCTATCAAGGAGGTAGTCTACCAAGCAAAACACTAATTAATGAGCCCAAGTGATTTCACAGCTCAACCCCACACAATTCAGCAATCCGAGTTCCACAATTCAATGAA
Organism: Pinus albicaulis; assembly: GCA_034641835.2. Taxonomy (NCBI): domain Eukaryota; kingdom Viridiplantae; phylum Streptophyta; class Pinopsida; order Pinales; family Pinaceae; genus Pinus; species Pinus albicaulis. The sequence goes on from CM076575.1 coordinate 1,451,442,208, forward strand.
CTATCTCTGCTTTGCGATAATGTTTTCTCATTTTATTCAGATCTTATTCGAACTGAATTTCTTGTTCTTTACATTACCTACTACTTCTGTAACAACCCATCTTCTTCTTTCATTAAAAGAAATCAATAAATGGATCTTTCACTTCCACGAGAGCAGAGCAACATCATAGTGGCGTTGGGCATATAAAAGGCAATCACTGGCTACAATATTCATGATGTGCTCCGCCATATCACTGTAGAACTCATCCCCCCCTTTCACCATGCAGGCAGCACCAAAGCAGCCACTCTCAATAGCGTCAATGGCTCCTAGGTCGCAATTTTTTTCTTTTTTCTAGAAAACAGTGTTATCGGGAAAAGAGGACTCTAGAATTGTAGAAAAATTTGGAAATAATTGGGCGTCGTCAATAGTGAGAGTGGTGGAGTGGTGACGGTTCGTAGTGGTGAGGAGTGAGGTGATGGCGGGGCGGGGACAGGGAGTAGAAGAGTTGCCCAGAGTGGGAGTTGGAGGGGTGCGTGGTTAGTGGGAAGGGTGAGTTAGCGGGAGTGAGGGAGATGAAAGGCCATCCGGAGAGGAGGAGAGCAGAAGGTGGGCCGGCATGAAGGAGGCAGGTGAGTGGTGAGGGCAGCGAGAGAGGTAGGAGATGGAGTGGGCAGGGAGTAGAGTGTTACGCAGGAGGTGGATGAGGGAGGGGAGGGGTGACGCAGTGGGGAGGCTTGAGAGATTTGGGAGTATTGGGTGTCGAAGGTGGAGGGGCCGAGGATGAGGCCACAGAGCTACAAGCAACCATGCAATCACGTGGAAAATACACAGTCACTCTGATAAAATCATGCCAATAATGACAATATGAACCATGAACCAGGAAATATGAACCATGAAACAGTCAATCACACTGATAATATGGTTTCTCCCTCAGTATACAAATACACGGGTTTTTCCATTCAATACAATTTTTAACTCAAATACCATAAAACCAATGCATTACATTCACCGTTCAATGTAGCATACTTCAAATTCATAGTTCATATACATGCAAACACCAAGAATGAAATTCATAATCATATAATTCAAATAAATGTGACTAATATACCACCATACATAGGCCTGTCAGACCTCGACCATCATTCACCGCACAGACAGTGCATTGTATTGACAGTGGTATGGAGCATTGAGTATGGCATAGTGAATATATTCTCTATGAATATATGGAAGTGTTATGGTATGGAGGATCCCTATGGTATGGAGTGGTGATTGGAAAGAGGGAGTCAAAAAACCCAGAATCACTGGCTGACAGTGGACAGAGAAGTGTTTTAGTGACTGAGTCCACAGAGGAGATACAGTGGGACAAGTAACCACATAGAAGATTCAAAGTGAATAATTAGCACGGGTCTATAATGGCCACAAAATAACAAGTGGCTCAAAATGGAGTAGGGCCAGTGATCTCCCGCTCTGATACCATGTTAAACACACACATGGTGGAGGAGAAGGTAAACACACACATAAGAAATATAAGCATTAGTTGTTCATATTATTCACCATAGATGTCTATTTATGTTACATTGGTGTGACCCTTGGATTCATATTCCAAGGTCACTTGGACTCCTTTGTGATTGTTCGCCTTCCACACCTACCCATAGAGGATTAGGTGTCCAACAAATAAGGTCACTTGGGTTTGAACTGTAAGAGTTGAATGCTATTTTGTATTTGTATTTTCTTTGGCAAAATGAATAGAAGAAAGTGAATGTTGTTTTGGACAGGGATTCATGTGTCATGCTTTACTGGTTTTTTTCCTTCGTGAATCACCTATATTTTGTTTTCGTATATCTTTCTTAAATCTAGTTTAATATTGTATAAGTTCCTCATAATCAGCTGAAAGAAATTTACTGCAAAATTCATGTATTTTCTCTGCCTAGTTTTTAGTTGGTTATAAGGGTTATTGATCTTCTATGGAAAAACCGAATTCACCAACGGTTTGATCCTCAGTTTTTCATTTTTCTCCTACCCTATTGATCTTTCTGCTACAACGAAATTTTTATAAATTTCTAGTAATTCTGCCTATCTTTCCCCTATTTACAAATTTCGTTGTGTCCCTTATTCATTTGGATCTATAAATCTGATCCAAAATAGCGCTTACCCTCTGCACCCACCTTCAAAAATTAAATCAAAAATAATCTTTTGGTCATTCACTGAGCCAACCTAAAACTCGGATCTATCATTCCCCTAGGTGATCGATAGCACGAGACCATGAGAGAGCCCTCTCCAAGGATACGAGGGTTGGACCTTAGCCTACAAGTGGTTTTTGGTTACCCCTGTGACCCTTTTTGCAGCCTCGAGGTTAATTACATGGTGCTAAAAACTACTAGATCCTGCTCTTCCTTGCTTGATATTTGATTCTTATTTGTCTTCTTTTCCTCCCTTGATCCAATTCTGAAGTGCTCCAAGAAAACTCTTAAGTGTCCAACAGTGAGAGAGAGAGAGAGAGAGAATAGAGATAGAGCTCCAAAACTGAACTAAAAAAAAGGTTACCAATTGATCCTCAGAATCCTTTTTATCATTGAGGCCTTTGTTTTCTTCATTTTCTACTATTTTTTCTTCATTTTCCTCCTTGCATGCAACATGTGACCTTTCACCTTCATTTTCTCCTAATTTCTGTTATTTTCATAATAAAATGGCAAATAATGCCTCATGCATTTCCAAAGCCTTTTCCATTGCCTTTTCCAATTTCCTTTAGCCATAATAAGCCGAAGTGACACCCACTAGGATGTTTTTCCCACCATTCAACTTGGAATACGTGTCCCATAACCTTCGTATTATGATTTTTAGCATGGATTTTTAACCAGGGTTGTTAAAAAACCCTCCCCCTTAGGGGAACAGTGTCCTCGGTGTTCAATGACACCTACAACCAACAAGACTGCTGACAACCAAAACATACCGCCCATGGAGATTTATAGCACAACTCGTTGCAGTATTTACAATGACACCCTCCTGAAAACATAACAACCATATCGTTTACTAGAGATTTATATAACATAACTCATTACGATATTTATAATAAAAACCACATATTACAAATTTTCTTCGACCGAAAAATAACCATAAAGTCTATGGAGTTTTATAAATCCATCTCGATACAATATTTGCAATAATATAAACATATACACATATGCACATTTTCTCAAGCAACAAAAAAAGGATATGATGCCTGCATCCACAACAAGGGAATCTAGAGGCTCACACCTTTACCCTCAAGGTAATACTAGGATTCACTTCCTTCCTAGGAAGTCTATAATCCACTGCCAAATTCAAAGCTTCATCAAATGTCCAACGCTACAATCCTGCACCACTTGTCCTCTCAGTGAACAATTACTAGCTCATTGTTCTAGGGCACACTACCAATGTGCATATGATTCCATCTGGAAATGTTAATGACCAAAACAAATCCATACCTGACCTTCCTTTCTTTGCTACACATCCCCTTGGGAAATCTGGTCACCATATTCTGTGTAGTCACACACATTCCAAGTTCCATGGGCATCCCCTTCTCTGCTATAGAGTCCCTCAGGAAACCCCTCCCTTGGCAAGGTTTCCTCACATCGGAAAATAAAAAAAACCAAGGAATATCCCTGCCTCAAAACCATCATACTGACCATAACATGCTCATGGAAATCAATGGACACTATTTGGTACCAGTGTCCCATAATGGCCCTGCTCCTGAAGCACTTTACCAACATATTGTTGCTTGTTCCAATTCCTTTTTCCATTGATAATTCTTGCAGTCGATTTCAACCACCCAACCAAGCATTGCATGCTTTCCTGTACCAAACACATGATTTACGTGAGATTCAAAATAAATTGAAATAAACTCAAATCATACCTCCTCGGTGATTTTTCAATAAGGTACACCTGCAATTTTGTTCACTTCCTATCACAACAAGTCAAATTAGTTGTTTTATTAGATCATCATGTATAAACATATCACATCTTGTTAGCTCAAAGGACAACCATCATAGATCAAAATCATGAATCACATGCAATCATCATAACTGTTATCACCCTAGTAATTTCTAAATATTGTGGGCTTTTAGATTTTTTCAGTTTAAGAAAACTAGGGGTAACCAAAAACCTACTTTGGAAATTTAGGATCTAGCCTTCCTAAATTTCAGAGAGGGCTCTCTCCTTTTTATTTAACTTCGTTTTTGTTTAATTTTTTAGGCTAGTTATGATAGAACAATTGATTTTGGTTTTGGAATGTTTGGTGGAAAATAATATTACTTGAAGACAAATTAAAGAGGGATCTACTAGTCCATTGGGCTATGGAGTCAAAGTCTAGCAAGCAGAACTAGAAGGCAAGGCCAAAAGGATGCTAATGTATTTTGGGTAAGGTAGATAACCCTTAGAGTTTTGGATAGATTGTTTTGATGAGATGGCTTGCTTTGGGATAAAGGGCAATGAAGGATCTTTTGATCCAAAAAAAGAGGAAGGAGGTAGGGGTCAAATGGGACTAGGAGCAATTAAGAATTCCTAAATCTGGAAATCAGCAGAAAATATTTAAATGATTAAGTAGTTAAGACAGGGAGTTTTTACACTAATCTTGAAGTAATACTCCTAATTAATCATTAGGATTGAACAACATATATGAAATTATATGTAACTCAGAATGGAAACAATGACAAGATAGATGCACTTTACTCTTCAAATTATCGCATGAATCCTGAATTATGAAGTCCAATTGGCTATTTTCTAAACTACTGCTTTGAAATCAACACATGTGAGCCTCTAACGTACCAGCAAAATGTCTATAATGTTCTTAGCAATTTTATTCCACACTAAACACTTCATAAACTGATGTATTTATACAAATGTTTATTACAAATATCTAGAGAGATTTAGGAATAACTCTAGGAAAATAAAAATATCTTTACACATTAAGAGGGACAGATGCTTAACAACCTTAGCAAGTTGTCCTCTTATCTAGAAAATATAAAACTAATCTTATCAAACAAAAATTGTTTGTTGAATAGTTGTCCATGCTTGCTGGCATATTGCAAAATATATTTTTGGAAGATGTCTTCACTGATACTCTTTCCACTTATACTCTTTGACCATTTTACTTTATCTCTGATACTCTTTCACGTTGTTTATTAATCATTTCATTGTTGTAAAAAGGGAAATTACTGCAGTCAAAATCAGCTGACTATTTTTTCTCTCTGATACACTTTTATTATGGCCTTTTACCCTGATACTCTTTAACCTGATATTTTGACTTCTAACTGCTGTAAAAAGAGACTTTTCAAAAGTAAAAAATCAAAATCAAATACTGTTTTGTTTCCTTTTCAAACTGACTGCTACATCTGCACTCTTTTCACTGTTTGCTTCTTTGATGCTATAATAAATCTGTGAAAGTCTGCCATTGTTTAGTATCTAGTATCTTTGCACTCTTGAGTTTTCTGTAGTTCTCATCTGCTTCAGTGTACTTAGCAAAATTTGGTTTAATTACAAACAAATTTTTGATTTCATTCTGAAGGAAGAATAAATCTTCAATGTATTGGAGAACAACTTTCCCTGTTGGAGATCCTTGTGGCAGTTGCTTATTCACCTGTTCTTTGGCATGGTCCCTTATATTTTTATCATATTCCTTTTGGTCCATTAATTTTTCATTGAATACATGAATGTCTGGAATGCCTGCTTGTCTTAGCATAGTATACTTTGCTAAAAACCTGGTAATAGAAAAATTCATAGCATCACATTTTTCTTTCAAGTTATTCATCAAAGTTCTCTTTGTCAATACTTTTTTTATTTGCAGTATAGTATTTTCCTATCTTGTATCTTCAATTCTTCTAGCTCAATTACTATTTAAGAAAGTAATTAGCTTTTGTGCCTGTGCTGGTTTATCTGCTAATTCTTCTGTTGTCCTTTGTATTTCACCTTGAGCTGCTAAAAGGAGGTCTCTCTGTTCATACATTATCTGAATTGATGGCCATTGAAGATGTATGGCCTCAATAATGTTGGTCCATAGGTGATTTCTTATGTAAGAAATCTGTGTGGTGAAATTCAAATCCTTTTGAAGGCTTTTGACTTGCTCTTCAAGTCTTTTAGCTTTTTGTTCATAATTGTTGGCATTAATTAATGCTGGTTTATTGGATACCTCCATAATCTGAATCTGTTTCTTCAAACTGTTAATTTCAATGGTTTTCAATGTCATTTCTTCCATTGCTTTGACAATTTGCCCTGCATCATTTGTCTGTTGCACCTGTGATATTGAGGATTATGTTTGGGAAGTAGTAGTTGATTGTACTGAGAGTTTTTAGTGGCTCTTTGGGTGCTAAATTTTCTCCCAATGTAGAAGGAATAGCAACTGTAATAATAGGTATAACTGTGGGAATGGTAGAAGCATCAGTTTCCTTTTCTTTCATCAGTATATCTAATTGACTTTCCATATCCTTAATTTGGATAGTAAGATTTATTATCAATTGCATCATATCTTCTTTCTCTTTATGTTCCTGAAGTATTTCCTTGCTCTATGGGTGCTCACTTTGAGGAAGTTTTAACTATTTCCTCAAAGCAGCAATATCATCATTTTTCTATTTGATTAATACTTCAGCAGCTTGTATATTTGATGGGTCAACTCTTATTTGTAGAATCAAATCTTCTAAGGCCTTGATCCTTAGATCTTTTGCATATAAGGAACCTGTTACACTAAAAATTGTCACCTTGACATTCTGCTAACTGTATGAGCTCATTAAACACTCATAAATGCCTCCTTTGCAAGTCTTACAACCTTTGTTCCTCATTCCAGGCCCTAAAAATAGAGGAAAAACCCTTAAAACTCAAAAAAGCCTTAGGTACGCAGTTAATATGAGACTTACCTGCGTTCTTAGCTAGGGTACGTAGGTAATGTGAAGAGGAACTGCGTTCTAGAACGCAATTTTCCAGTGTTATGCCTGTGGACTTCCTGTAAAGTCAAAAAAGCACGAAATCAAAGTGAAAAAGTTGATTTTTGGTCAATTATGGAAGGTTCTAGATGAGATTTTTTGGGGATTTAGTAAGGTGCATGTATCCCACACCTTAAGGAACTAATCCCTTGATGTGAGGAGCCTATCCCTTTGAAGGAGGATTATATCCCCTTAAAGGTGGAATCCTAACCTCCTCATCTGCTCTATAAAAGGAGGCATTGGGTAGCCTCAAAAGGGTTAAGGTTAAGAAAACTAATGGAGGATTGAAGAAGTTAAGTTAAGATTTTTGAGTTGAAGTGTTGTTGAGATTTAGACTTCTTTCTGCTAAGCTTTTGAGAGGAAAGATCACATACCTCTTTTTGCTCCTGAAGGAAGAGTGCAAGACTTATCAAAGTAGAGGAGATTCCTGCTTCGGACCCCGGGAATACCTTTCGAACATCAAGGCTAAGGTTGTAAGGTTCTTTTGCATATTTTAAGATTAATACAATCAAGTTCTGTTTTTCTCAATAAATTTTCGTTCGATTGTTTATTTCAATAAGCTGTCGTTTGATCGTTTATTTCATAGATTCCTTGATCACTATGATAGGTATGTTTTATGATTATTTGTTATACAGGTGCTATTTGATATTTTCTTGTTTGTGATTGCAGATCAATGAAAGATGATACTTTCTTGAGACAAAAGAGCTCTTGTTGTGACGAAGGATTATTGATACGACGGAAGCACTACGACCGCAAATAAGCATTTGGATCTAAGGTAGGATCGACACCTTCATAGCATTTATTTGTAAAACGAATATATTTAGAGAAAGACAAAATTAGTTGTTCGTTTGTTGCTAGATTGTCTTCTGACACTAGGGAGATCGGTCTTGTCCGCAAGACGGATTTATCCGGCCAACAAATTGGCGACTCCACTGGGGAAAGAACTTGTTGTTTTTGGTTCTCTTTTATTTTGATTTGAGGAAAAAAATTTCCTGGTTTTTGATTGATGGATATCTGCCTGGGTAGCTTAGGTTTTCTCTGTTTTTGAAAATTTTGAAATCTTTTAAGTTTTTCTTGAGCTTTTCTGGGGACCGCACTTTGTTCTTTTGCACAGTGCGGGCAGTTTCGCACTTTCCTTGAGTAAACAGTGCGGGACCGCACCTGTTACTTCTGGGAGCCTGCGGACCCTGTTAAAATTTTTGAAAAACTTCAGATTTCTTCTTTTAGTTTAGTTTATATTTAATTTAGGATTATTAGCATCTATCCAGATCTATATTTTTCTGTCAAAAATCTCTTGTTTGTGAGTTTCTTTCAGCAATTCTTCATCTCATCAATCTCCATTAAGTTAATTGGGTGTTTTGAGTCTCTTTTTTGAGAAATTCTTAATTTGATTTCCTTTGTTCATTACTTGGAGGTTTGTCTCAGTAATGAACAAATTGTGTATGAGTGTTAATTGCCTTTGAGTGTTTTTTGATCTTTGGAACTCTCACCCGATTTTCTTGACTTGCACTTGATTGGTTCTTAGATTACATTAGAATCATCTTGTGTTTGAGAATTCTCTTGCATAGATCACGTTTGCATAATTAGAATTCTCATTTTCAGAATATGAATGAAAAATGTGCATAGATTACATTTGCATACTTTTCAAGTGAATTGTGCATAGATTACAACTGCATAGTTTACATTCTGAAAAATCAATCATAGATTTAGATCAGTTTTCTTTGATTTGAATTTAGATGTTTTTATGCTTGTTTTAAAAAACACAAAAATAAAAAATTGTTTTGGGATTGATTTGCATTAGTTTTTCTTGATGAAATTAGTGCATTAGAGAATTTGTTATATTTTCTCTTAGTGATCAATTTTTTGCATTGTTGGAAGTGTATGGAAACTCTCTCCTTACTTTAGTTAGGATTCATCGAATTGAAAAGATTACATTATCATATTCGATTGCATTCAGTTTTGGGTCGGGTCATAAAACCATTGGTTTCATATCCATTTACCCTTTTGAGTAATAACAGCCTAAATAACACAGCGCTTAATTAAAATTCATCTAGTAATTTTTACATTTTTAGGGCTCTTTCCACCAATCTAGCTTAGGCTAGTGTCTTGGAATAGATTTTAGTTAACTCTCAAAGATATTAAAACAAACAAGTAGTCGATCTTGCGGTAGGAAAAATTCCAATTGTTGCATGTATGCTCTGGGAAGCTCCTCCTAAAGGAGTCAAGCACGAGATCATATCTGAACCAGTGAGGTAATCAATCCTTCCTCATTGGGAACGATAGAAGATATACACGTATTAACAACGGTAAACCTTGGATAGACCATTGTCGAGGAGCCTGGGGTCACTTGTTAGTATACCTTGGATTATGTCAAGGAGCCTTCAAGGGGATTGAGCTTTGATACTCTGCCCTTGCGTGTGTGTCGGATCGTAGACTGTTCCCCTAGGTATATTTGTTTTTGTTGGTAACCTTAGTGGCCATAATCTATAGGATTCTTTCCTAAGGTGACGGTGGAGGGAAGATCCCACTGTACCTGGAGCAGACGTCGACTAGACTCACTTGGACTCTCTGGAGGGTTATCTTCACTCGAGATGGCATTGTGAAGAAACTTGTGCCAGTCTGTTTCATTAAGCAGGTTGTCGGGGTAACTGTTCCAACCGCCATTTCTTCATTAAAATTCTACGATGTTGGATTTCATCACCAACTAGTGTTTTTAGTGCGGGAATCTACTGTTTGTGTGTGGTTTGACTCCTAGATTTGATAGCGCATGTTAATTTGTTTGTTTTTACTTTTAGAGACCATAGGTGTGAATTGTGAATTTTAATTGTTAGGTGTGAATTGTGAATTGTTAATTTTAGTTTTAAATTGTTAATAAAATTCACTGAAGTTGAATATAATGGCAACTGTTCCGGAATTTACCAACCAAGGAACCCCTCCTAACGAGAATCCTAGTACTTTTCCTTGCTTTGGAAATGTTGGTCCTCCTTATATGGCTACTTTGTCATTACCTGGATTTATAATAGGTTTACCGATATGGTTATTTTCAACTTCGTTGGCCCCGAATACTCCAATTGTTCCACCTCAACCGGATGCTTCACTTCAACAGAGTTCACCATCTCAACATCACCAACCTTTTGTTGACCCTTTACCTTCTTCGCCTAATATTTCTTCCTCCATTTCTTCCTCTTCGCTTGGTAAAAGCCTTGACGCTAGTAACCAGGTGGCTAAGAAGAAGAAGAAAGGGAAGAAGAAGAAGAAGAAGAAGCAAGATAAGGAAGAAGTCAACCAACCAACCATGGCTGTAAGTGTTAGTTGTGTTGAGGAAACCTCCAACATGCATCGTAAACCCAAATACCCTTGCAGGCTTTGTAAGGGTGACCACTTCCTTATCAATTGTCCTGGTATTCCAAAGGTCTTGGAAGTGTGGTCAGAAACATCTCATCAACTTTCTGTTGATCCATCAACCAGTGATAGTCAGGTTCCTGGGAAAAAGGGTAAAGTTAGGTTTCCTTGTAAGTTATGCAAAGGGAGTCATCAAACTCACATTTTCCCTCACATGGATGAAGCCTCAAGATTATTGGAAAACCTTACTGTTCCACAGCAAGAATTTCCAATTGGTTACCGTAAACTTTCTCCCAACCTACCGTCAACTGACGGAGTGATTGATCTAATTTCAAGTACAGTCGATCCCACTCTTCCATTGGAGAGTGAAACTCATATCACTCAGGTTGATGATCCGTTAGTTGATCAAGTGGTCGATTCGATTTCACATTCAGTCGATCCCATTCTCCCTGTAGAGAGTGAACTTCATACCGCTCAGGTTCTTCTTGTTACATCAGATTCTTCTACGCCGGGGGGCATTTCACCTGTTTCTACAGAACCCCCTCCAAGTACTGAGGTCTTTTCCTTTGATTGGAATAGACTGACAGAACCTCATCTTCCTTCCTCCATCCCTTTCCAAATCATTGTGAAGTTTGGTGGTAGGGACATACACCGCACACAGGTAGATGAAGGTGCTTCTGTTAGTATTTTATCCTCAAATGCTTGGAAAGCTTTGGGTTCTCCTCAGCTTGTGCCTATTACACAGAATCTGAAAGATTTTAACAGAACCATTAGTGAACCTTTAGGGATCCTTCCTAAGTTTTCTATTACTTTAGAAGGTAAAACTGTCTGTATTGATCTTATGGTATTTTGAGGTCCCTTGGATTTCAATTTACTCCTTGGGCGAGACTATGTTTATGCAATGAAAGCTGTCGTATCGACACTCTTTCGTGTGATGTCTTTCCCTCACAATGGTAATATTGTTACTGTAGACCAGCTTTCATTCCCTAGTCTTGATTCGACTACCAATAATCCGACAGCCCTAAATGTTCCTGTTTCTAAAGTGGTATCTACCCCGCCACGGGTTAATTATGTGGCAACTAGTCCCATGTTTTCAGTTATCGATGGAAGCAAGCCTCTCACTGTTTGCTCGACTTCCTATGACTTAGATCCGGTAATTGACATGGAAAACTCTATGGGATTATTTGAACGTGATGCTCTTATCCCTTTTGAGTCCCTTGACATGTGTTCCTTTCATAGAACTGTTCTTCCATCTGATGAAGACCTCTTGGAATCCATGATCAAGGTGTGTCCATTGACATGTGTTTCTTCCTGTTGGAAGCCATGATCAAGTTGGTGAGGAAATTTCCTTTTACTTTGTCAACCTCGTTAAAAAATGAATCAGTGAGTTCGAGGAAAGTTCCTGTTACTGTGTCAACCTCGTTAAAAAATGAATCAGTTAGGCGAGGATAGTTCCTGTTACTGTGTCAACCTCGTTAAAAAATGAATCAGTTAGGCAAGGAAAGTTCCTTGTACTGTGTCAACCTCGTTAAAAAATGAATCAGTGAGTCCAAGGATAGTTCCTTTTACTGTGTCAACCTCGTTAAAAAATGAATCAGTGAGTCTGAGGATAGTTCCTTTTACTGTGTAAACCTCGTTAAAAAATGAATCAGTGGCTGGTGAGGAGAGTTCCTTTTACTATGTCAACCTCGTTAAAAAATGAATCAGTTGGCGATGAGGATATTTCTTTTCTGTGTCAACCTCATTAAAAAATGAATCAGTAGGTAGATTGTAGAGAGTAGATTGGTAGATTAGAATAAATAGTTTCTGAGGACGGTTCTTTTCCTGTGTCAACCTCGTTAAAAAATGAATCAGTTGGTCAAAGGATAGTTCCTTCTACTGAGTCAAATCATTAAAAAATGAATTAGGTATGAGGACAGTTCTTTTCCTGTGTCAACCTCATTAAAAAATGAATCAGTAAGTTATGTAGGTAGATTAGAAATAATTAGTTTATGAGGATAGTTCCTGTTACTGTGTCAACCTCGTTTAAAAAATGAAACACGTTGCCTTGAGCATAGTTCTTTTCTTGTGTCAAGCTCGTTAAAAAATGAAACAAATCTTCCCCTTATTGAGTCGAGTCTTTGACTAGATCTCGTAAATGTTAAGTCATATATTTAGGTTAGTTATTTCAGTTTTTTGCATAATTTTCTTACAGTTTTAGGTCGGGTCTTTCAAATGATCTCGTAAATGAACGTTCATTCCATCCAGCTATTAATTACCAGCAGTGTACTTAGTTGAATGAAATGAAGCTGGGGGGGGCATGCGCTCTAGCAGTTACGCTTAGGGGCATCAAGCACAGTTTTCTCTCTGTTTCAAGCTTGTGTAAAAATGGAACCACTATGAAGCATAGTTTTTCTCTGTTTCAAGCTTTTGTAAAAATGAAACCTATCTGGAGTCAATTTCAGTTATTTTCAAGACTCGTTAAACTCATGAAAATCTCGAGATTATTTTGCTATCTTTCATTCTCATAAAAAACATGAAAATGTCGAGTTCTTTCCGTCTTTTCCTGCTCGTAAATTAAATTAAAAGTCGGCCACAGGAGTACATTTTTATCCCTTTTTCGAACTCGTTAAAACTTACCGAAAAAGCAAAACCCTGGAGTTCTATTTTAAGCCCTTTTCAGACTCTCTAAACATGAAAAGATTGCCGAGCACTTGATTATTTGAACTCGTTAAAGTAAATGAATGATCGTCCCTTCAGTATAAGTTTACCCCTTTTACGGACTGAAATGGACTATTTACGAAAAAGGTATACGTTGACTAATTATAGTCAATAGAGTTCTCTCCTGCATTATTTTATCCTTTTTCGGGCTCGAGAGACTAAATTACGAAAAGTACACCCACGGAGTTTTCAGTTTTTTTCTTCCACTCCTAAAATTGAAAAAAAAAACAACTTGAAGCTTCTCCTGTTCCGACTCTAAAAATTTAACAAGAAAGGACCCGTTTAATTTTCAACAGAACTTAACCACTCCTTCTTAGCTGCTCGTCAATCTAAATCCGTTGGACTCATCCGTTGATGAGCTTATAAACAAGCAAATGCTATCCTCAAGCTTGTCAAAAATAAAGAGGTACTTGCCGAATGGTGGGGGAAAAGAGAGAAAAATGAACCTGTTTGTTACATTTTGATTATTCGGAAAACCATTAACCACTCTTGAACATGACACTTTTTGTTCACCTGGGTTGGGAAATCCTTTGCCTAACAGTTAATCAAACCATATTGAAAGTTTTCAGCCAATTTTTGGGTATTAGCTTTGGGTAAATTGTCACCAAACCATCTGCAGTGTCGTTATGTGTTCAAGAGGACAGTTCAAATAAACCATTCATCTAAAAAATATATGTCATCCATTTTGACCATCCCTGAGTCAGTCCTTGCCAATATATTTTCAAAACTTGATCTATGATTTCGTGTTGTGGGCTTGCCTACGACGGATCACTTTCTATCGACGACAGCTCATTATCTAGGAAGTTGATCCAGAAATCGTCAATACCTTGAAATCTGCATGCCTCAATGGCAGGTTTCTCGCCTTCGACGATAGGTTACATCATTGACCTTCGATCGAATGATTCCGTGACATGTTCGACTTCAGCTCATTCATTCACATTTCATGGTTTGTACTGAGTACTTTGAGAGCCATTGACATTACTGGTGGTTTCTCTCACACTTGTTAACAGTTTACATCATTGACTGGTAATCAAGTGGTTTCTACCATGTTCGACTTCAACACATTTATTCACATGGATAGAATCGTACTAGTTCGAAATGCGGAAATCAAGACCCTGGATCTAGTTTCTACCATCTAGGCTGCGAGGAATTTTGTTATCATTCATACAGTAGACTATTTATAAACAGATGGTTGCGTCCATACTGTGTCTACACATGTCTATACTGTGATGTATTCAAAATCATTCCTGTATCAGAACAATTTAAGTTAGTTCTAGTTAGTTTTGATCTGAGTATGGGAATGCCTACCTCAGCGATGATATGATTACATATATATATTTTGCATTGAATGTTTTTACAGGTTCCGACTGGGGTGTCCATAGGATGATCCTTGAAATGATAAAGTACTTCACTCTTCATATATGACAGACTTCATCTTCATCTATTTCAGACTTCGCACTTTAGGGGGAAATCTGTTACACTAAAAATTGTCACCTTGACATTCTGCTAATTGTATGAGCTCATTAAACACTCATACATGCCTCCTTTGCAAGTCTTACAACCTTTGTTCCTCATTCTAAGCCCTAAAAATAGAGGAAAAACCCTTAAAACTCAAAAAAGCCTTGGGTACGCAGTTAATATGAGACTTACCTGCGTTCTTAGCTAGGGTACGTAGGTAATGTGAAGAGGAACTGCGTTCTAGAACGAAATTTTCCAGTGTTATGCCTGCGGACTTCCTGTAAAGTCAAAAAAGCGCGAAATCAAAGTGAAAAAGTTGATTTTTGGTCAATTCTGGAAGGTTCTAGATGAGATTTTTTGGGGATTTAGTAAGGTGCATGTATCCCACACCTTAAGGAACTAATCCCTTGATGTGAGGAGCCTATCCCTTTGAAGGAGGATTCTATCCCCTTAAAGGTGGAATCCTAACCTCCTCATATGCTCTATAAAAGGAGGCATTGGGTAGCCTCAAAAGGGTTAAGGTTAAGAAAACTAATGGAGGATTGAAGAAGTTAAGTTAAGATTTTTGAGTTGAAGTGCTATTGAGATTTAGACTTCTTTCTGCTAAGATTTTGAGAGGAAATATCACATACCTCTTTTTGCTCCTGAAGGAAGAGTGCAAGACTTATCAAAGTAGAGGAGATTCCTGCTTTGGACCTCGGGAAGACCTTTCGAACATCAAGGCTAAGGTTGTAAGGTTCTTCTGTATATTGGGAAGTGATCTGCTTGTGAGAATAAGAACAGATGAAATAAATAGGAAGAATACCTAAATACCCATTCAGTGGGTAACTTTGTCAATTGATGGTGTATGGAATCAACAATAAACCTGGCAAAATCAAAAATCACAGCAGGAGGCTGACGAGGAGACAAGGTAGACAAAAATCCAAGGATAGACTCATCAATAAACTCATCAGTGAAGTATCCTAAGATGAAGAATAACATAGAAATTATATGCCTAGAACCCTCTGGAAACTTGGAAGTGGAATAAGGAGGGTTCAATTTTGGAATATCTACATGAATAGGCATGAAGTTCTGAAAAATCATGAATCTTTTAGGGAAATCTAACCCCAAAATAATTGAGTCAATGCTTCAATGGATAATGGGACTGCCCTAGGGTCAAACTGTAACTGTAACATTTCATTGATTGACTCTGCAGTGATAGAAAAAAGGATTTCCCTGTCATTATTCATAATTGATCTTTGATTTGGGACATAATACTCTTGGCACAGTATTATCAAGTCCTGACTAGGATGTGTTACTGGGACTATATATTTAGGTAAGTTTGTATCCCAGAGAGGCATTTCTTCTTTGTCTAAAAACTTCTCATAACACCAATTGTGTACTTCTAACAGATTGAATTCTACTAGAGGGTCTACAATTTTGTAATCCAAGTCAACTAAAGGGATAACTTCTTCATTGGATACTAGAGGTTGAAGAGGATTAACAGTCACAGTGGTCTTATTAGTGATAGTAGAAGTAGACTTTGGGGCTTTTACTGCTTTAGATTTGGGAAGTTTGGATCCTCCAGACTTAACACGCTTGATTTTTTTTTTTGTCATTTTGAGGTAACTAAAGCAAGATTAGCCTGTTTGCAATAGTTAATTTTTCTTCAACAGAGGATAATTGAGCAATTTTATGGGCAAGGATGATAGCAGTGGACAATTTTAGCGCTCAATTAGGATTTTGAGGACACAGGCAGTAGTTTGAGACAAAAAATGCAGGTTTTCTGAATGATTGAGACTGTAAAAGGGGTTTTAAGGTTTTCAGTGGGTTTTAAAACCTTTCTTAGCCGTGGAATTTGTCTTCAAAGGGTCTGGACTGAGAATTTTAGCTTCAAAATGAGGTTCTCTACAAATGGAAATTTCTGGGAAAAAATTGCTAGGGTTTGCCCTCTTTTTCCAAGGTTTCGGACAAAATGGGTGGGCAATTTCAATATTTAAAGCTTAACTGGTTCGATTATTGGTTCAAATTGTGAAATTTCAAGTGAAATTCTTTGGGAAAATACCTGATTTGTAGGTATCTTGATGTTGTGAGAAGGGCTTCTGCAACTTTGATGGTTTCTGCAATGCTGGTGCAGAGAAATGGCTTCAAATGGTCTTGAAACAAGGTAACAGCAATTGAAATTGGGTTTATAATGTGAATTGAAGGCTTCAACAAGCAGTAGGAGCTCTGATAACAGCGGGAATGTGTATAACAGTCGGGTGCAGCACATATAACATCAATAAAACATATAACAAAGGTTTTAATCCTTATTATAAATCTTTGAAAAGTGTCATAAATGCAAGTCAAATCTCGGGCGGGAGTGGTTTTGATTTTGCGAACGCGGAAAACCATCAGTGTTTTTCGCACTGGGTCTGGGCGATAAACAGTATTTCCTAAATTGAACGCGATCGTATCAGAATATGACACATCATAGGAGGCGGTAATGAAAAAACCGCCCATTTCGCGCTCGTTTGGGCATTTTGTAGTCGATTGATTTGGGAGCGGGAAAATGGTCGTCAGCCGCCAGATCTGAAAAGTGGGAGCGAACGGTTGGGATGAGTCTAAAAGCTGCAGTCTAAAGGATGTGGGGCCAGGCGGCTTTATATGCGCAATAATGAAATAAAAAATTTATAACATATGGATTATATTACAAAGTCTTATATCAAATAATAATGATTATATGCAGTGTATATATTGAAGGTTTACATACAAGGTAAAAATGCGCATGAGGCGGGTTGTATTAGTCAAGGGATTAATTTATGTATAAAACATGAGGTTTCATATATCGTGGAAGGTAATCATGCTTAAGATAAATGATCTTAGGCTTTTAACCTTAGGTTTAAGAAGTGTGAGGATTGTTATTAAGTATATTATAAAGGTGCGAATGATCAACCTTTATAAAACTAAGGGAAAAATGATATAATCGGGGAAATTTTTTCGCTTAGACATATATAAAACATGCCTAAAGTCTTTTTGTATTTTTATTTTTATTATACAGTTATAGACTATGGAAATGTCTATCACTATAGAGGGCGGGATATTTACATATGGTTAGTTTTATGCCAAAGGGGGTGTAATTAAGGTTTTTATTTAAAACATGTGGGTAATTAACTTTGGCGAAAAAGCTTATATTAGTGGGTTTTTTATAATATTTAAATACAAGGAGTTATATTAATAGGATAAGGTATTTTATAAGGAATTAATAAATAAGTTAGAAGTTAATATGACATAGGACAATGAAAACACCAATATATATTCATATGACTAAGTAAAGTGATGATGTAAAAAAGCAAAGCTTTATCATTTGTAATTTGACCACTTTGACCTAGAATATAATATTTTTGGAGGGCTTTTATGTTTTTATGAATGAAGGAAATTAATCAAAGGGGGTTTTCTATTTCATTAAGTAAAAGGTCTTTACTTATGAACTTGCAGTGTAAATGGATGAATGTAGGGTAAATGATGACAATTAGGGATTAATATAGGAATTCAACACTTTTAACTTAACAGTCATTGAGCCTTGGGTCAAGTCCCAACAGAAGTCAGAGAAATGCTCTGAGCCTCTTTGATTGAAAATCTAGAATGCAGAATAACTATAGGGGATGGGAAATTAGTGATTTTTCCTAGTGAAAAGTATTTACATGATTCTCCCACTTCTTTCTACCTACCCAACTTTTAATCTAACATTTTTTTCTTCCATTTTGCAGGTGCATTTAAACGAGCAACCTTGGACATTTTATTCTTTTGAAAGCAATAAAAAGTATCTAAATTTACCTTATATCATCCGAGGGCTCAGATTAAATTGATGAGCTCCTCTTTATTCTCTACCTATCTAGTAATTAGTCAGGATTAAACTGTCTGACTAATCTTTATTCATTATCTACAACAATAAAATTGAAACATGACAAGTCAAGATTGAATAGTTCAATTCATCATGGATTATGGCATTTATTGACACTCTGCCATAATCATCAGTAACAAAGTTAAAAGTAGTGGCATTTGGACTTGCACACTTTCATGTTTTATTGCTTTTTCTTTGGGGTATATTATTTTTTCTAAGTCCTTCGATTTTTTTTTAGGACTTTACCCTCTTTTTTAATTTTTTATTTTTTTTATTTTTATTTTTTTACAAAATATGGGAGAACAACTTGCAGAAAGAAAAGTATGTACATATTTTTACAAGACTATCATAAGTCAATTCCAAATTATGAATCCTATACTTATAGGACCCTAACAATAACCATAATAATAAATTGCATGTAACCATCATAAGTCAGAATGATAGATCACATGCATAATAAAACTAAAATAAAATATTCATACTTATCCTTCACTGTTCCTTACTTCTTCCTTCGTCCTTTTTGTACACACATCAGATTGGTTGCCACACCTGGAAAGCACCCAATGCCTTTTCTTCTCCCACATACACATACACACAATGTACGTCACAATGCGTACATCCACACACGACGTAAAACACCACACAATATATACATATACACCTGACATGCAACACAACACATACAACTACACCTGGTGTAAAACACAATACATACACCTACATCTAACATACAACATAATACATACCTCTACATCTAGTGTACATCACAACACATACACCTACATCCAGTGTACAACACAACACATACAACTACACATGGTGTACAACATAATACAAACACCTACATCTAACATACAACACAATACATACATCTACATCTAGTGTACATCGCAACAAATACACATACGTCCAGTGTACAACACAACATATACACCTATATACCATGTACAACACAACACATGCACCTACATCCGGTGTACAACACAATACATATACATACACATAGTACCACACAACAAATACACATGTCATGATACCACGACTACACAATGCACATACATAGTACCACATGCCCGCAACAAAACATGTACGTCGTTTACACAATACCACATGTATACTAATACCATATGCCCACCATGAACACAATACCACTTGAACACAACACCTGCACAATGTGTGCACAATATCACATGTACACGACACCACCTGCACAATGTGTACACAATGTCACATGTACACTGCACCACCTATACAATGTGTACACAATACCACATGTACACAACACCACATGCACAACACAGAAACAACACCACATGCACACAACACCATATATACATAGCACCATATGTACAACATGCACACAACACCATATGCATATAACATTGTATATACAACATGTAAATAACACCATATGTACATAACACCGCATATCCAACATGCATACAACACCACATGCACACAACACTGCATATATAACATGTGCACAACACACAATGTACACAACATCACATACCCAACATGTACATAGCACCATCTATACCCAACACTGCATATACAATATACACACAACACCATATATACAACAAGCACACAACATCATATGTACACAATACTACATATACAACATTTACACATCACCATAGGTACAATCACTAAATAGACAACATGCACGAAATATACACAACATTATCACTACACATCTAAAACCACATTGTCTCTACCAAGCAACCTTGCTTCTAGTTTCTCTTTTCCATCCATGCTTATCCTAGCATGTCGCAGATCACATTGTTTTTCATTATGCTTATGTATCTCTCATCATTTCCCACCATAGAATAGACATAGACACAGTACAAACAAATAATATCAATTATTATCCACATGATACTGACCTTATATATCTGTCAGGGCTACTCTTTCCACTTGATTCCTCATAATACCAGGAACCACTTCATGCCATTCACTTGCATAAGAAATCATTCCTCCACAAGAATGATCTCTGACAATATTGTCAGATAGTGACTTAGATACATACATATATATAATCCTTAGCATAAAACAATCATGATCCTATCAGACAACGACATACATACATACATATATACATATAAACATTAGCATTAAACAACCATGATCCATGACAACCCTGTCAGACACAACATACATACATACATGTATACATATGTAAACATCAACATAATCATGATCACAACATAATTACCAGATATCATAAGGTCAAGGTTAAGAGAAATCCTTTTATCCATGCAGAAAATTCACAAAATTGAGAACAATAGTTCCCAACATAACCAAGGAATCTAACACCTTAGATCCATTTACTTCACCTTTCATGTTACCTTTCTCATGATTTTCCTATCACCATCCATTTATCCCAATGGACCCAACCAATCCATCTAGTTTTCATATTCTTACCTTCCACTTCCCTTTACTGATGCACCGAGCTTCATCTAAGTCTTATAGTTCAGCTCCTCCCAAGCTCCATTAAATTCCTCTTTCCCAACCAATTCCCAAGACCCTCAAAACATAAAAGGAAAGAACCAAAAGAAACCAAGAAGAAACCCATGAAAACCAATAGCAATACGACACCAAAAAAATAGTGGTATGGCCATACACTAGACATAAACAAAGCCACAATCAATCACAAAAGACCAAAAGCACAAGAATAGCAACAAACACCATGACTTAATCCCCATGGCTTCCCAATACTTCCAAAGGAAATCTCAACCTAAGCCTTCTCCAAGATTTCATGGTAGAATATTTTCCATGCAATAATTCCATGTATCATACTGCCATAAACACATAACTTCTAGTGTATAAATAAATATAACAATATACTAGTTATCTTACCTTGTTATGCCAAGCACACTTCCTTGTAACTAAACACACATGTCAACTACATATTCCAAATATCAAGACATCATATCCATTAATTTGAAATCAACCTTTACCAAGTATAACAACCATGTCATAATCAACAATCAACTCACATTCATCAGCCATAATACATAATGCTACAACTATCACCTACTTACACTCAAGTACATATCAATTGTTCTCAGAACATATGTGTTAGTGCAACCATCTCAAACAAGATCATTCCTTCATGCAATATTATAGATACAAAATCATATCATGCAACTATTCAAACATTCAAACAACAGACACACGAAATAATAGACACCAAACATTCAAACACCAAATAGATGACATAATAAAACATTCAAGCACCAAGTAGACGACATAATCAAACTAATACCTCAATGTATCTCAGGGGGGACTATCTCGTCTGCACAATCAATCTAGATTATCACTATATAAATTCACAACATATCAACTAGACATAATTAAGGTCATGATATCCATAACAATAACTAGCTAACATGTTCACATCATAAACTCATAAACAATTTTCTTTCATGCTTAACAATCACATATGCACATTCATTCTAGATTAGTATAACACAATATCACAAATGTGTATAACACAATATCACAACCCTAACCATATACATAGGCCAATCCAAATTAGCATGATACATATACTTAAAGATCCTAATTACAATGACCATAACCATCATGCATACGACCACAATGGATATAACAACATGTTAATATCATTCATGATTATTCGACACATGTGCATATGATTACATTGATCAATTAGCCTTTATCATACATGTAACCACAAAAAAAATTCAATGACAAACATGTATATAACCCTAATGCATATAAAAATCAATTAACCAAAATAACTGCTTTCCAAACATACAATACCCAGATGACAATCTTCTCTTACCCCAAATTCTAGTGTTGCAACCTTGCTCTGATGATTTTCATTTCCTACTCTATCTTAGCCATCACATCAACATCATAACATATCAATATCATCATAATGACATATCCTTCATACCATAACCTCATGCATGAAAACCTTAACCATGCCAATGCATGCATAGTAACATGCATCTAACCCATCTGGTCCAAGTGTTGAACCATGCTCTTATACCACTCTGTAACACCCTCCTCCCACATTTACCCAAGTTAACCGGTCTGTTGGGGTAAACATGTGACGAGAGGCTACTATGATCTGATTCAACCTCCTAGGTCACCTCAAGGAAGTGGAACCGACAAAACAAAACCAAAATGATCATTCGCATAACCAACAGAACCTCCAGAATCTACCCCACCTTTCCAGGTGACCAACCCCTGAGGAAACTCAACAAATCAAGGATATAGAGCCCCAATCACTCCCTTTCCAAGCCCTCCAAGTTAATTAGAGCCCAGTTGCTCTCATGAGCCTGAATGAGTGTGGCTGCAACCTCTTTTTTCCAGTGCTATGCCAGTGACCGCGGGATTTAAGGCTAAATTTCAGGGCTAGGACCCTATCACTACCCATAACTTCATGGAATTGATAGAAATTAAATGAAATATAGAGACAATGATACCAATGAAAATGATTGAACTAAGACATGACTAGAGCACTACTAGCCATGATAGGAATTTCATCAAACATGTCACAAATATGCATTCTACTCGTTTTAACAACATCTATGAGCGTAGGGGTCTCATACTTATCTGAGAATCACTAAGAAGCACTAATGCCTTATATCATTAGTTTCATTATCATCTACTATATCATATAGTCATTGTTCATTCATTTAAAAATAAAAACATGATGAGAACCATACATTTTCACTATCATAAAACACATTCATAACCAATATATAAATAACATAAATACTAAGGATACAACAACCATAAATTCTACATAGAATCTAGTAAATTTACACATAAAATACCAAGGAAATGAACTCTTATTAATGAATACAAAAGCCAACCTGGTATGGGACTACCACATTCCACCCAACCATAGATTGGTTGAGCCAAATCTGTCTTCAGCCAATCACCCTCGTGCCATATTCCAAGCATGAATGTGGGACTCAAACCAAAATAACCAACCAGGGTTTCTCGAGGCTAAACCACCTCACCCTCATTAATAGAAATATGCTTTACCACAATCCTCACCAGATCACTAGGACAAAAAAAACATGGATGCCACCAAATTTCTCCACCTACACCGTGAGGAATTTTCCTATCTCCTAGTCTCTAGGATTTTCTGTAATCCACAATCTGATTTAGGAATCACTAGGACATAACCGAGACACCACCATCCAGGCTTTACCGTATATCTTGGCATTCACTGACAAGGATTCCTATGCCTAATAAAGGGAAACCACCTCTAGTATTTACCGTATATCCTGCCATTCATGGTTCGAGGATTCCTAGGCTCATCGAGGCACACAATACATGGATTTACTGCAACCCATAGTCCAGTTCAGGGGTCACTAGGCTAGTGGAATTACCGTAATCCATAATCTGATCTAGGGATTACTAGGCCAATGTTATTCCATTCAGATATCCACCTCACTCAGTTTCGAATCCATCTAGAAATCCATCTCAACCAAAACATGAGAATGCCATCACACCATGGGTATCTATAAATGGAAAGGATAGGCTAAAAAACACTGTCACACCTGGAAAAACCCATGCCGATGACAAAAAGAGAACTAAGAACACACATGCATAACCATGCATGCTAAATATACTAAGGAAATCACACATGCAAATCGATAAATGCAAGTAAACACAATGTAGCTGCTAAATCCTTCTCTTCCTTGCTTGACCTTTGCTTCCTCTTTTCCTTATTTTCCTTTCTTGATCTAATGCTGAAATTCTCCAAGAAAAATCTAAGTGTCCAAGAGTGTGTGTGAGCCTAGAGAATAGAGAGAGAGCTCCAAAACTAAAATGAAAAAAAGGTTACCAATTGATCCTCGGAAGCCTTTTTTATCAATGAGACCTCTATTTTCTTCATTTTCCAATATTTTTCCTTCATTTTCCTCCTCACATGCAACTTGTGACCTTTCACCTTCTTTTTCTCCTAATTTCCAAAAGTTTCATAAATAAAATTCCAAATAATGCCTCATGCCTTTCCAAAGCCTTTTTCATTGCCTTTTCCAATTTCCTTTAGCCATAATAAACCAAAGTGACACCCACTAGGATGTTGTGCCCACCATTCATCTTGGAATACATGTCCCATGGTCTTGGTATTATATTTTTTTACATGGACTTTTAACTAGAGTTGTTACATTGAGCATCATTATTGTATCCCCCTGACTATAAATGACACTATTTTTTGTATCTCACTGTAGCTATTACCACCATTTCTATGGTGCTTGTCCAAGAAGATGATCTAGGAGATAGACATTCTATATATTATTTGAGTCAAAATTTAAATGACACTTAAATTAAATAATCTCATGTCAAAAAGCTAGCTTCGACAGATGTGCAAGATTTCCAAAGATTTTGCCACTATATTATGCTTTGGAAGACTATGGTAGTTCATGACTGTAACCCAATGAATTACATTCTATCGCGCCGATTGTTGGGGGGGAATAATCCAAATGGATCATTATTCTCTAGGAGTTTGAATTGGAACTTATCAAATCTAAATATAAGAAGTCCTTAGTATTCACTAAATTGATCTGCGACCTTCCCTCATAAAACCGAGTCAAAATCTGATGATTCTATTCGAAATGAATTGTTGTTTTTGATTGATTCCTCTGATCCCTGGTATGGAGATATCATCATCTATCTCTAGAATCAATATTTTCAGACTAACACCTCTCTCTCTTATCAACAATTCATTTGATACCAAACTTGACATTACATTATACTTGGCAACACTCTATATCGACGTGGTTTTGATACGATATTTAGATGATGCCTCACTCATGAGGAGGTTAATAAAGCTTTGAACGAATGACACACTAGAGCATGTGGCAGACATATGTCTAGTTATTCCACCACCCAAAATATTTTGTGAGCGGGTTACTTTTGGCCAACCATGTTTCAAGATTGCATTATTACAGTCCAAAAGTGTCATGCTTGCTAGGTTTATAATTGTAAAGCCCATGGTCCACCTACTCCTATGCATCCTGTTGATGGGTCCCATCAATACATATATTTTGAGGCCCATTATGCTATCCTCTAACCCTTAAATTCTCTTTCTCTCACATTAATTTACATTTCTTAGCCATAATGTGCTTAGTAAGAATACTATAGGGTGTTTTTCGTATTTCATGGCATAAAGTGGTTAATATGCAGGCAAGAGAAGCATCTTTGGAGACATTTTGGAGGAATCTAGAGAGAATATAAGAGGCTTGTCCACTACATTAACTCTCCAACTTGACTTAAGTCCTAATATTCCTCACCAACAACTCGAAGTCCACTGGCAGCCAATGAACTCAAGTGCATGTGGAGATCTAAGGGAATTAGATATACCAATTTCAAGATTTTGGAGGGAAGCATTCCTCCTATTAATGGAGTTTCCCCTCAGTCACTTTTTGTATACATAAACAGACCTAAGCGCTCAATAGGATTCAAAATATTGGAGCTAGGAAGAGCTATTCAAGGCCAAGTACTTGAGATTGTTATTTCCATTTTGTGATAATGTATTTGCACTCTATTTATGTTAATGAAAGGTCTTTTGGTCATATACATTTGATTTAGCTTAGGAGAGTTGAAATCCTTGGGTTTGGACCCAACCCAAAGGATTTAGTCCCTCTCATGCATTTTCCCCTTGTAATTGTTCAAGTTTTTCTATTTATTTCCTTGTTTAAGTAGGAATTAGATTGGAAAAATTGTAGTTCCAGGTCTGACCACCACCTCTATTGTGGGAAGTGTGGTTGAAGAGTCTACAGCAACAAGCCAATAATATGTGTTTATGTTTCCTTGGAAATTTGCTTGGATTGAAATTATTTTGCATGCTTGGTTTCTGCACCTTATAAGTTAATATTATGAGTTGGAAAATATATTAGATGCATGTTGTAGGATATAATAGATATTGAAGAAATAAAATTCAACTCATCCTTTCCACTTTGATTAATTTTGTTGCAATATTCATTAGCAGATGTATGTTCTTTATTTCAAGTTTGTAGGGTTTGACAGTGACTTGCAGTGGTTGGCACACTCATCCACATCCACTTATACATCACCACCCTTCTCTTGGAAACCTCATACTTCTCTCAAGTCCTGCTAGCGAGATCATCTTTTTAGGGTTAATGGACACTGTGGGCATGCATTTTTGTGCAAGATGGGCCTTTGAGGGGTGATAAGCTTGTAAAAATGCCTCACACACCCTCATCCACCTTCCTCCACCTTTAGAATGCCTTCATTTCCCTCATAAAGCTCTTAGACCCAATCCTATATCAAAAAATGGAAATCATGTATCAAAACAAAATTTCTTGTAGCACCCTATAGTAGTCCTGTAGCACTAATCAAACTCAGCCAGATTTCCCATAGGACATTAATTTTTTTCATTTTGAGATAGAATGATGAGCCCCATGCTTTGAATCCATGATTATGTATACCCAAGGACCACTCTAGACCCCTCCTTCCTCCATTGCAAGCACACAACAACAAATAGAGTTAGAAAGAAATTTTTCACATTTGGATCACAGTGAGTGTTCTCTTATGCAATGAGTCAAGGCCTTGTTGTTAATGTTAGATCCATATCACACATCTCCAATGTAGATATATTAGACTTGTTTTTTTTTTTAATTTCCTAGTTATGTGTTGTAGATTGAATTTCTTCTTTCCAAGCAATTTGCAACTAGATTAGTCATTTCCATTTTGCAAGTACAATATTGATTTGATTAATTTGCAAATAGAGTAGCACTGTTTATTTATGCAACTAGTTTAGTTTTTCCCCTTCATGTAGTTACAATTAATCTCTACATTTAATGAATGGTATTTTCATTTCTACAATTAGGCTAATACTACTTTCCTTGCAATTGTTAATGTTTTTTTTTTAATTTCCACAAAAAATTATCTTTGTAGATTAGCTGAGGGAGTGGTCTCTTCTTGTGTTGATCTGATCCAATGACTGAGGGTGACATGAGTAGAACTTTACCTACTGTGCATATGGCACTGTCATCTCTATATGAACCTCAGGTTGATAATTCAAGTTGAGAGTCTTGGGAGTTGCAACATCCTTGATGCAATACCACAACTCATCACTTTTTGGCACCATTATGAGAGGGGTGTTCAATTAGATGTTGTTTATACTTAGAATTTTCTTGTTTTTTCTTTTTTTTTGCATCAGTACTATTGATTTGAAATCTTAAAAAAGAAAAAGGGGCTAGTTCTTTCATGCCTCGTAGGAGTAGGGATAGTCAAGGGAAATTCCTACCAAAAACCCCCACCCCTTCAAGCAGCCAACCATCATTTTTATTTGGTGGATGTGATCTTCCATATCTAACTATAGGGGGGTTAGAAAACCCTCTAAGTGAGGGACCTGGATTTTGTGAGGAACCCATAGGAGAAGAAGAGCCCACCTCTCCTACCTAAACCATGGTTGAAAACACACAAAATGAGCTCTTTCCTATCCGAGAAACCAATGGGGAGGCTAGAATGAATAATATAAGCCTTGTTTTCCTTCCAAATTTACATGCCCTAACCTTTGAGGACCCTGAAACCTTCATGGTTAAATTTTTTATTCTCTGTAAGACCTAGGACTATACCTATGATGAACAAAAGCTGAAGTTGTTTCCATCCACCCGTAAAGATCCAACCTTGCGTTGGTATATGGGTTTACCTAGAGGAAATATCACTACCTAGGTCCAAATGCAGTAAGCCTTTATTGAAAAGTAGAGGGATTATTGTAGGTCCAAATAAATAAAGGAAGAAATATTTAGGATGACCTTAGTACTAGATGAATCTTTAGAGGACTATGAGGAAAGATTCCAACTCAATTATAAGAGGGCTAACTTTACCCTTAACCCTGAATCATTCAAGCTAGTTCTTCTCTGAGGGATCATGGAGTATGTAATAGATACCCTCAAAATATTTTCGGGAGGATACATCTACCAATTTCCTTATTATGACATCAAGACAATATTCAAGAATCACTTTAGGGATGCTAGGAAAAAGGGTAGCTCTAGCCAGGGCTTGGTCAGTTCATCTCCCTTTGCATGAACCATCAAACATGAGATAGGAAGTATGTTGGAGGATTTCAAAAGTGAAATGTTGCACACCTTTTCCCTACAAATGGACACTATGCATATTAAAAAGAAATGAGAGGAAGTAGAAAGGGCACTATCTATATTTTTCCCTAGATGCACTAAGAGATATCAACCTAGAAATGAGTGCCCATTGAATTTCATAGAAGTCTGCTCTGTCTGTGAGGAAAACCATGCAACAAACACATGTCCCTCTCCTCAGAGCCCGAAATTTGTATACTAAGGGGAAGAAGGTGGTTCATAGAAACTCTGCTTCATTAACCAAAGGAGGCCCCAAGGTCCTCATACATATCAACAGGGCATGAAAGGTTCACATTATCCTCCTTAAAATCCAAATTAGAATGTGCCTTTCCAACCTTGGTACCCTTCCACTCATCCATATTGGCCTTATACTCCTCAAACTATCAACCCTCCTTTCCAGCCATATCCAGATGAATCTCCTCAATGGGGTATATCCTCACAAGGATGGAGGCCTCAAACAACCCAACCTCCTACTTTAATGCCTCCCCCTCAACCTCAACCTCAACCACAACCACAAATCCCTCACCATAACCCACCTAAGCAACCTCAAATGCCTGCCCAACCCAATATGAACTCGAACAATCATTAGGGGAATTTTAAGGTCTAAAATGGGCCTCCTAAGGAAATTATAAAATAATAGTGGAAATAATAAAATAAGATTAGATTACATCATCAAATTTTAGAGGGAAAAATAAAGACTACTTTTTCAACTAGTATTTTCAACTTATCTCCCTATGGGTTTACTCGAACTTCGAGCAGAAACACTCGTTGGATGCATAATTTGATTCCTCATCCAAGGAGTACCCATGTTGCATGCTTTCGATGGACGCCTCTACACAAAAAATGAGAAAAACATGAAAAACATGATTGCAATCACATTTTTCATATATTTCTCATTTTTCATGTAGCATGGTCCATCAAAAGTATGCAGCATGGGTAATCCTTAGATGAGGAATTAAATTTTGCATTCAACGAGTACTCATGCTTGAAATTTGAGTAAAACCTTAGGGAGATAAGTTGAAAAAGTAGTTTTATTATTTTATTATTTTTTAATCTTTTTACTTTTTTACCCCAAAAATGGTGATTCATCCCCCATGGTTGACATCATCATCTTGAATCCTATTGGTTCATATAAATTTTATTTTGGTTGTACATTTTTATTAGGAGGCCCATTTTAGATCTCAAAAGTTCTCTAATGAAGCAGACATAACAAGTTTATAGTGGGGAGACATCCTATCTTGCTTATGCTCTGAAAATATAAGAGATCAACCTTTGGTCTAAGAAGGTACTTCCATATGCTCACCCACCTTCTCCACTTGGAGAACTTGAAGAATAGAAGGAAGAAAGTACCCCTCAAGCCAATGTACCTCCTTATCCTGAATGGTTGGTCCACCCTAAACAACACAACCTGGAAGAGGTTGATCTTTTAGGGGAATTGAAGAACTTGTGTTGTTAAAATACCCCTTCTCTAGGTTATCAAGAATGTCCCCATTGACAATATGCTTATCAAGGAAGAGTGTTTTAAAAGGCCTAGGAGAAGAAGAAGAGATGCCCCCACTATCAATGTTGTTGGGTAGCTGTCTGATCTGATGCTTGGGAGGGTAATCTCTCCAAAGTATTTGGATCCTAGTAGCCCCATAGTGGATGTGCACATATATAACATTATGGTACCTAATACCTTGATTTACCTTGGGGATGAAATCAT
This sequence comes from Pinus albicaulis, assembly GCA_034641835.2. Taxonomy (NCBI): domain Eukaryota; kingdom Viridiplantae; phylum Streptophyta; class Pinopsida; order Pinales; family Pinaceae; genus Pinus; species Pinus albicaulis. The sequence continues at coordinate 1,451,472,319 of CM076575.1, forward strand.
TGTGATAACCAAGGAAACCATGCTCAAGCTCAACCTCCAAGCGGATTTTAGGAAGACCACTACTGTGATACAACTTGCAGATAGATCCACAATAGCTCCTGAGGGAGTTATTGAGGATGTGATGGTCTCCATTGACTCATGGGAGTATCCCACTTATTTCCTTGTCCTACAACCCAAAACCAAGTTTAATGTTTACCCTCTCATCCTAGGAAGACCTTGGTTGGCCACTTCTAGTGCCTACATTAGTTGCAGGGATAGGAACATGACCATCAAGAATGGGCATCTATCAAAATAACTTGTGTTGGATCCTCCTGATCAACCTTCTTTTAAGCATGACTTTCCATTATGGTTTGAGGATGAGGATGATGAATAATTTTATTAGGAATCCATCTGTCTGATCTATACACTAGACATTGTTGTAGGAGGGAGGAAAATTCATGAAGATGACCTTATTGACCATATCTTACAAAATCATCCTCCCACTGCCATGTTAGTCGATGAACTGGTGTAAGATTCTGATAGTAACCCATGGACTGATTTGTTCTATGTTGACCCTAATCTAGATCATGCCAAGGTTGTAGATATTAGTCCATCCAAAACTCTAAATATCAACCCCCCTCTCTTAGCGAAGCAGGAGGAACAATTATGCAATATGTTGAGGAAACACCTGGATGATTTTGCTTGGGACTATAAGGAGATGAAATGTGTGCATCGCTTAGTTTGTAGTCATCATATCTACATCAAAGAGGGATGCAATCCTATTTTCCAACCCCAAATAAGGATGAATCCAACTCTTAAGGACATTGTGAATGAGAAATTACAAAAGCTAGTGGATGCAATGTTCATATAACCCATTTCAGATAGTGAGTGGATGTCCCCCCTCGTCATAATGCCTAAGAAAAATGGGAAGTGGAGGATCTGTGTTGATTATCGAGAACTTAAGAAGGCTACAAAGAAGGACCACTTCCCTTCACCTTTCATTGACCAAGTCCTAGATGGCCTTGCATGGAAGAGATTATTTTCCTTCCTAGATGGGTTTAGTGGGTACAACCAAATACAAATTAGCCCTGAGGACCAAGATATGACCACATTCACATGTCTATGGGGTGCCTTTGTCTATAGTGTCCTTCCATTCAGTTTGTGAAATTCCCCTGCTACCTTCCAGAGGGAAGTTTTGAGTATATTTTCCAACCTTTTTCATGACACTGTTGAGATATACATGGATGACTTCACCCTTTATGGTTGTGACTTCCAGGAAGCTCTTTCTAACCTGTGTAAAGTATTAAAAAAATTTATTGAGATGAATCTTTCATTAAGTCCTGAGAAATGTGATTTTTTGATGAATGTAGGGACTATCGTAGGCCATTCCATATACAAGGAAGGGATACAGGTTGACCCCAACAAAATTTTCATCATTAAAAGGTTCCCTATCCATAAGAAAACAAAGAGATATTAGAAGCTTAATTAGATTGTTTGGGTACTATAGAAGGTTCATTAAGGACTCCTGTAAATTGGCTTCACCATTGTTTTGACTATTGGCTAAAGATTCGGACTTATGTTGGAAAAATAAATTTATAGAGGCCTTTAAAGTGATAAAGGAGAACTTGACCACTGCACCCATCCTTAGGGGTCCCAACATGGCATTTGCTTTCAATATCCACACATATGAATCAGATAGAGCTCTAGGAGTAGCCTTAGGACAAGCAGAAGAAAATTTTCCCTATGCTGTCTATTTCATTAGTAGGAACCTTTCTAAAGCAGAGATAAATTTTACAGTCACTGAAAAGGAATCCTAGTTGTGGTACACTCTTTGAACAAGTTTAGGCACTACATCATTGGATATCAAACTTGTGCCCACACTAATCATGCAACAATTAAGTATTTAGTGAATAAACATGATGTCAATACTAGGATAATTAGATGGTTGTTATTATTGCAACAATTTGATTTAACTATTGTTGAAAAACTAGGGAAAGAGAATGTGGTTGCAGATTTATTGTCAAGACTGGACTTGTCTACAAGGAATGAGGAGATGATATATGATCAACTACCATATGAACACCTCTTTTCCATCTCGATGTTGTCTCCTTAGTTTTATGATATAGAAAACTACTTGGTTGTTAGGAGCTTCCCTACTAATATATCCTCCAAGGAACAATAAGATTATTAGGAAGAGTGCCCCATTCACTTGGATTAGGGGAAATATTTTCAAGTTGGGTCCAGATCATATTTTGATAATATGTTTGAGGGAAGAGTAGGTATTTGAAATCCTCTCAGCATGTCATGATGGAGCTTGTGGAGGCCACTTTGATGCTAAGAGGACAACCTTCAAAGTTCTACAAGTTGGTTACTACTGGCCCACTCTACATCAAGATGCAAGGAGGTACACCACCAGATGTGATTAGTGCCAAAGGATGGGAAAGCCCACACCTAGGGATGAAATTCCCCTATAACCTCAAGTAACTCTAGAGCCATTTGAGAAATGGGGCATGGACTTCATTGGGCCCATTGATCCCCCATTAGGGTAAAAGAAGTATATCATAATGTGCACTAATTACCTAAATAATGGGTTGAAACAAAGGAAATAAAGGAATAAACTAAGCAGAAGGTGGTTGAATTTACGAGGGATAACATCTTCTACAATTTTGGTTTTCGAAGGGATTTGGTCACCGATCAAGGGACATAATTCACCTCAAATCTTATTAAAGACATCATGAAGAAACATCACATCAAGTACAAGACATCCACTTCCTATTACCCTTAGGAAAATGGGAAATTATGTGTCACAAATAGATCCTTGGAGAACATTTTGACTAAGGTTGTTAGCAACAACATAAAGGATTTGGAAGAAAGACTTATAGAAGCCACTTGGGCTTACAATACCACTTGGAAGACCACCACCACATTTACCCAGCTAGAATTAGTTTGTGGAAAGAAGGCCTTGTTGTCCATTGCATTTGAATACAATACCCTAAGGATGACAACCCAGTTAGACTTAGTACTCAATGCAACAAAACAAGAGAGGCTTCTCCAACTCGATGGTTTAAATGAATTTAGATTACAAGCTCTCCTACACACTCAGGTATTCCAGCTACAGAGGAAGATTTGGCATGACACACACATTAAGGAAAAGGATTTTCAAGAATTTGATTGGGGCGTGTTGTTTGATTAAAGATTCAAGGATTTAAAATGAAGATAGATGGTTGGGCCCTTATCTACTAGAAAATGTCATGAGAATGGGTCTATCCAAATCAGAACAATTGATGAGGAAGATATCCCCTTGCTTATTAATGGTTATCAATTGAAAGTTTACAAAATAAATTTTTCTAAACATGAGTTTATTAGTTCAATTAGCAAGGAGTTGGATGTGATTGGGAGGCTCACAACCCTCAGTTCACCAAGATTTTAACTAGAAAAAAAAAAAGAAAAAAATAAAATTAAGTAAATAAATACAATAAAGGGCATAAGTGAAAACCTTCATGAGGTATTTAAGGCCAACTCTAGGGTTGAAAACCTCTATGAGGTAACCTAAGAGCCAAAAAAGAGAGATAAAAGAAAAATAAGATGAAAATATCCCTAGGTGAAAACCTCCTCTGAGGCACCTGGGGTAGGCATGCAGATTGAAAACCTCTCCAGAGGTAGTATGCATGTCTAAAAAAAGAGAGTAAAAAATAAAAAAGAAAAGATGGAACAAAAGGAAGAGTCCTTACATCAATTCTACTAACATTTTTCTTTTGCAAGACTCTAGACAGTCAAGGGGATAATAGTTGAAGGGAAAAAGTCCAAAATCCATTTCTGCATTCCCCTAGTCTAACCACTACATTTCCATCATCATTCATGCATCTCCCTACATCTCTCCATCACCTAGAAAGAAATTGCACTCAATTTTTCCTGAATCTTGCAATGCTACAGGACTATTTAGAAATTATACAACATGCATGTATATCTTGGATTCACCCGATCTAACAATGTACTAAAGTTAAATATTGAATCACTTCTACAAATATTTTGTGGAATTAAAAACACAATCGCTAATCACATGAAGCAAAGAAAAATCAAATCAAACACAACATAGATAATTTCCCTGAGAAAGTTTGCTTCTCAAAACCCCACTATATTTTATTGTAATTTAGCATAGATCATGAAAAAATTACATAAAAAACTCTTCTCACAAGAGCCCTCCAGTACTCAGCGAATTGTCTCACACTATCATACAAAAACTGACCAATACTTAGCCAATTTAATGCCTCCAGACAGCTTACCTTGCTTGCGCAATCCCTGATGAATGTAATCCCTAAAATATAGGAATTACGGCCTTCCTTGACTGCACAAGTATCATGGGCACTCCAATGGGTGTTTGGTTGCATGTGTGCAACCCAATAATCCTACAATTGATAGTCAACTTCCCTTTCACCTAGATCTCAACAGGGTCTCCACTGGATCTAACATGCATGCATCTAATAATAGTAAATCCTCAGTTGCATGTGAGATCACTGATTGTGAATTAATTAATATCTAATTCACTTGATCTCTCACTAGTGTATATTCAGTTACAACTAGCACAACTGAGCTTAACTCACTTAACTGAGTTAAACTGATTACAACCTGCATGTTGAGATTCAACAAGATGATGAGCTTAGTGAAAGGAGTCACCTTCACTAAGTGGGCCCGTAGGCTATTTTTGGCACAAGTCTATTTTTAGACTATGTCTATTTTTATACATGATGATCATATTTCAAAAGTTACAGGATGCTATTTGTGGATGGTTGATCAAGTTGGAAAAATAGATGAAATTCTATTTTTAGAATATTGGGCGAAGTCTATTTATAGATCGTCAATCTAAAAATAGATGCATGTCGATTATTATTAGCTCTTAATAATAATTGGACTCTAAACAACAACTTATTCTCTTGGAGCACTTCAGTTGGGTGCACAGATGTAGCACGAGTGGCAAAGGAATTACGCTATTCTAAGGGTTTCTTCGGAGCTAATGCACTGGAGGACTCGATTCGACTCGAGTAGCGAGGAGTTATGACACGGTTGGAAGAAGTAGTTGTGGAGTTGTCTTCGTATGAACTCGATTGAGCTAGTTGTATCTAGTCCTAACTAAATGATACACTAGTGAGAGTGGAGTGAATTAATTAATTAATTAACTTCACAAATAATAACTCACTAATCAATGAATAATAACGATTAACTACGATGCATGGAAGTTTCAGTGGAGACCGGTGGAGAGATAGAGTGAAAAGACAAAGATAGACTGTCACATTTGACGACTATTAGTGATGCATTGATTGCATCAAACCTCGGTCGGTGCGATGAGGATTGTGTAGTCAAGGATAGAGTAATTCAAATTCATTCGAGCTATTGCCCCGGTGGGGTGTAACGGTGGATAGAGGCAGGCTAGCAGGTGGCAAAGATCGGTGCATGGATTTGCAAGATTAGGCCTGATTAGTGTATGATGATTGTACTGTACTGAGGGCTTGTGATAAGATTTGTATGTTTGTATGAGATTGTCATATGATCTCCATGTTACGTAATATATAGTTGGGGTTTTCAGCTTCAGGCTTTCCCGGTTAAAAACTATGTTATGTGCGATTGAATATTTTTGTTTATGCTTCACATGTGTGTGCAATTAATTTTTCCGCAAAATATTAACAAGTGGAATAGATTCAGTATCTTGCATAAAGTTAAATAGTGTGAGATCAGGTGGATCTTGGACATATGCATGCTTAATGCATATAATTTCTACATGGTATCAGAGCATTGTTGATTGAAGATTGCAATTGTGAAGTGAGTTTCTGCTGGTGGACAATTCGAATTTGCTACAGAAGATTCTTGGTGCAGAAATCGAGTATGCATTGAAATGTCTTTCAACAGGTTGAGATTGGAGTATGCCCTTAATGGGAGCTCGAATTACATAGCCTGGAAGGACAGGATGGAGGCGGTGCTGGAGGATAATGGGCTGAAGGATTTCATCAATAGTGATGTTCCTAAGCCGGGATCTAGTGATGTTCCTAAGCCGGGATCTAGCGATGTTGCATTACTTGATGCATGGCAAAAGAAGACTGCAAAGACGAGGAGGATTCCGTTGCAAGGTGTGAAGGACCACATTGTGTCTAGCCTTCATGGGAAAGCCACTCCATTCTTAATGTAGAAGGCTTTGACAGACTTATTCCAAAGCAGAAGTGACCAGAGGAAGTTGGCGCTTAAAGACAAGCTCAGAAAAATAAAAATGGAGAAAGGCGACAATATTCCAAAATACCTCACGAAGTTTTTCCACTACAAGGATGAGTTGGGAAGTGTGGGGGTTATTGTTTATGAAGAAGACTTGGTGAGCTTGGATCTCCTTGGGCTTTCTAAGAGTTGATATAGCTATGAAGACTCTGTCAATGGACAGGAGAAACTGCCAGGATGGGAGCGACTTTGGTCAGATCTTGTGCAGGAGGAGATAAGGCGGGGTACCAGGAGGGATCTTCATCGAAGAATGAAGATGAAGAGAATTGCACTTTGCCTGCCAAAGAAATGAAAGGGAAGGGGAAGAAAAATCCTTCTAAATCTGGTGTGAAAGGCAAGAAGCAGGACTTGTCCAAAGTGAAGTGTTTTCACTGTCACGAGCATGGACATTTTGCCATTAACTGTCCACAGAAGAAGAAGAATAAGCAGGTTGTTGGATCTGCAGCTGGAGAGGCCTTAGCCTCTCAATTTGAGCTGGATTTTTCCTTGATTGCATGCTTAGTTTCAAGCTACATGGGATCGGTGTGGTATCTTGACAGTGGTGCGTCTTTCCATATGACAGGAGACAAAGAGTTCTTTAGTGACTTGGAGGAGAAGGACCTCCAGATGCATATAGAGATGGGTGATGATGGTCGGTACAGTGCGAATAGCATTGGGACCATTACCTTTGAGAGGGAGTCCGATAATCCGTTCTTGTTGAAGAATGTCATGCATGTTCCAAGTCTGAAGAAGAACTTGGTCTCAGTCGTAATGCTGGAAGACAAGGGTTATGATGTTGCTTTCAGTGAGGGAAAAGCCTTCCTTCGACATAAAACAACGGGTCAAACCAAGAATATATGGGTTCGACTTAATAATATCTACAAGCTGGAGGTAGATGGTTGTGCTGCAATGGTGGGCAAAGCAGAAGAAGTGGTGAGCCGGGATGAGGACGAGTTATGGCACAGGAGATTGGGCCATCTTCACCATGGCGCTTTGAAGATTTTGCAGAAAAGTTATACTAGAATTCCCAAGGGTACTCTTGCGCAGTCAGATCAGTGCAAATGATGTACAATGGGTAAGTTTTTTAAGACCACCTTTCATCAGAAGGAGAACCATGCTTCGGTGATCCTGGAGAGAATTCACACAGACGTGTGTGTACCATTCTCGGTTGCTTCAACAGAAAAACACAGGTATTATGTGATATTTGTTGATGACTTTTCTCGTAGATGCTGGATCTTATTCATGCAGAAGAAGAGTGAAACGTTCTCAAAGTTCTATGAGTTCAAGCATTGGTGGAGAAGGAGTCGGGGAAGCAGGTGAAAGCTCTACAGAGTGATAATGGTGATGAATACATCTCAGGCGAATTCAAAGATTTCTGTAGCAAAGAAGGAATTTGAAGAGAACTCATAGCGCCTCATAACCCACAGTAGAATGGGGTCACAGAGAGAAAGAACAGAACAATCGTGGGTGCTACACAAGCGATGTTGCATGATCAAGGCCTACCGATGCACTTGTGGGTGGAAGCATGCAACACTGCGGTTTATGTGCAAAACCGTTGTCCTCATAGAGTACTTGGCATGAGTACACCCGAGGAAGCTTTTACTGGTAAGAAGCCTAATATTTCTCATTTGAAGATTTTTGGCTCACCTGTTTACATTCATGTGAAGAAGGATGCCAGGAAGAAGCTGGAGCCAACTGCAGAAGTTGGGATATTTCTAGGGTACACAGAAACACCCCACAACTATTGTGTGTATTTTCCAAACAGTCGGATGACTGTTATGCGACGGGATATAAAATTCAATGAGGTGAAAGCCATGAAGTTGTTGCTTGAGAGGGAGCTACACTTGCATGTGGAAGAGGAACTTCTTGTTCCTAAATATGAGCCTCTGGATGTGGATCAGCCATAGGAGGAGATTCATGGAGTGGAAGATTCCACTCATGCAGAACCAAACACCAGACAAGGCAAGAAGCATACCACAGAAGCTGAGAGACTGAAGGTAGATGCGGCACAGAATGTAGGAGTTCCTACATCACAGCGCAGACAGAGATAGTCACCTGACCGATATACTAGATACATGGCTCTTATGAGCAAGTGTATTGTGATAGAGCCATCTTCTTTTGAAGAAACGGCGCGGGCCCACATGGGTAGATGCCATGGTGGAGGAGTATGACTCCATTGTCAGAAACAGTGCTTGGGAGATTGTTCCAAGGCCGGTGGGAAAATCAGTTGTAGGATCCAGATGGATCTACAAGGTAAAGCAAGCTGTTGATGGGAGCGTCGAGAAGTATAAGGCAATATTTTTTTCCCAAGGCTTCTCACAGATTGAGGGGATTGACTATGAAGAAACCTTTGCACCTGTCGCACGGTATTCTTCCATACGGACCATCCTTGCTCTCTCAGCGCAGATGGGTTGGCACATTCATCAGATGGATGTGAAGACGGTGTTCCTTAATGGGATCATTGAGGAAGAGGTGTACATTGAGTAGCCTAAAGGATTTGAGATCCTCAACAATGAGTCACATGTGTGCAGGCTCAAAAGAACATTGTATGGGCTAAAACAAGCACCTCGTGCTTGGTACACTTGGATCAACAGCTATTTCACTGGACTTGGCTTCACTAAGAGTGAGGCGGATGCAAACCTGTACTAGATTTTGGTTCAGGGTAAGCTTTTGATCATTGTACTTTATGTTGATGATTTGATACTAACAGGTGATGAGCAGTTGATACACTCATGCAAGGCTAATCTTGCAAAGGAGTTTGAGATGAAGGATTTAGGCCTCCTTCATTGTTCCTTGGGTCCGGAAATTTGGCAGCGGAAAGGTGAACTATTTGTGTCTCGAGGCAAGTATGCCCGGGAGATACTGGAGAAGTTTCACATGCAAGGCTGCAAGCCTATCGACACTCCTCTTCCAGGAAATTGGAAGAAAGAGGATGCTACATCGGCAGAGGTAGTGGATGCCACTATTTATCGACAGTTGGTGGGTTCGCTCATGTATTTAGTCAATACAAGACCAGAAATATGCTATGCGGTGAACCAGCTTTCACAAGCGATGGTTAAGCCTACCAAGCTCTTTTGGAAGGCAGGCAAGCATGTATTGAGATATCTCAGGGGCACATCTGAGTATGGTTTATGGTACAGAGAGACGGATGAGGTGAAGTTGCATGGCTTCACGGATGCAGATTGGGCAGGAAGCCCAACAGACAGAAAGAGCACATCAGGAGGGATTTTCAGTATCGGATCGACAGCAATTTCTTGGTATAGCAAGAAACAAATATCCGTGGCACTCAGTTCAGCGGAAGCGGAATACATGGCAGCAAGTTTAACTGCATGTGAGGCTATCTAGATGAGGAAGATCCTGGTTGGTTTGCTCGGTTCACATTTAGATCCCACGATGATTCATTGTGATAATCACTTTGCATTAAAATCTCAGTTAATCCTGTGTTTCATGATATATCTAAACATATTGATATTCGGTATCATCATATCAGAGATTGTGTGCAGCGGAAGATCATGTTGCTTCAGTACATTCCCATGGAGGATCAGGATGCAGATATTCTGATGAAGGCACTCACCAGGAGAAAATTCAAATACCATAGAGGCAGGATAATCCCTATCTTCTTGAGAGGGAGTGTTGAGATTCATGATGATCTTAGTGAAAAGAGTCACCTTCACTAAGTGGGCCCGCAGGCTATTTTTGGCGCAAGTCTATTTTTAGACATGATGATCATATTTCAGAAGTTGCAGGATGCTATTTTTGGATGGTTGATCAAGTTGGAAAAATAGATTAAATTCTATTTTTAGAATATTGGGCGAAGTCTATTTATATACCGTCAATCTAAAAATAGATGCATGTCGATTATTATTAGCTCTAAATAATAATCAGACTCTAAACAGAAACTTATTCTCTTGGAGCACTTTAGTTGGGTACGGATATTTCATGGGTTCCGTAGACGGAGTCAATATTCCCAAGGAGTTTACTAGGAGCCTTATTCATGGAGGACTCAGTTAGAACTCAAGTGGCAGAGTTATGACACAGTTGGAAGAAGTAGTTATGGAGTTGTATTGAGTTTAACTCAGTTAGACTCAGTTGAGCTAGTTGTATCTAGTCTAACTGATTGATACACTAGTGAGAGTGGAGTGAATTAATTAGTTAATTAATTCACAAATAATAACTCATTAATCAACTGAACAATACATCAGTTAACTACAGTGCATGGCAGTTTCAGTGGAGACTAGTGGAGAGATAGGTGAAAGGGCAAGATAGACTATCTGTTGTGACTATTAGTGATGCATTGATTGCATCAAACACTCAATGGAGATGCCAATGAGGATTGCGTAGTCACGGATGAAGTAATTCGAATTCATTCAGAGCTATTCTTCATCAGATATTGCGTAGTGGAGGCAGGCTAGTAGGTGGCAAAGATCGGTGCATGGATTTGCAAGATTAGGCCTAATTAGTGTATGACGATTGCACTGTACTAAGAGCTTGTGATAAGCTTTGTATGTTTGTATGAGATTGTCATATGATATCCATGTTACATAATATATAGTTGGGGTTTTCAGCTTCAGGCTTTCCCGGTTAAAAACTACATTGTGTGCGATTGAATATTTTTGTTTATGCTTCACATGTGTGTGCAATTAATTTTTCCGCAAAAGATTAACAAGTGGAATAGATTTAGTATCTTGCATAAAGTTAAATAGTGTGAGATCAGGTGGATCTTGTACATATGCATGCTTAGTGCATATAATTTCTACACTGCATTAACTAATGCACCACTGCACTTCGAACTCTGTTACAACTAGAATTACTCTACATGCCTCACCAACAACCTCTAACTCGAAATCCACTAGCTAACTGAGTTTATCACTCTCATTTAACTATTTCAAATTATTATTGAGAATAAATTATAGTTTATTTTCCATCTTAATTGAGGGATAACTAAAATATACATGCACCAAAAATAGCATTGTGGGGCCCACCCTAGTGGAGGTGCTTAATGCACTAGGCGTAGGTGCTGAAATTTTCTTGTTGAATCTCAACAGGCTATCCTAAATTGTTACAAGATTTCCCTGAACTACTTCAGGATCGACCAGAAACACTACAGGATTGATATTTGCTTAGAAAAATGTGTCAAAAGTCATATTTTACCTTGGGGAATGTTAGGAGAGGTCCACCCAACTTCCTTTACCTCTCATCCACTCCATTTCGATAATTCCATCCTTAAGATTCCACATTTGACCCTGAAATAACATAGGGAAAAAGGACTCTACCTCCACTTTTTTTCATAAAATTTCACCACCATCAGAAGATATTTTCCCTACCCCTAGGCTTGCAATTATTTATCCAAGTCCGTGAATACAATATTAGGTTTTGAGAAGAAACTATGTGATTGCTACAGGAAGGAGATAAATCTCGTAACATCTTGCATAGATCCAAAAAAACCATAGGCAAAGCACCGTTGTAGCTCCAAAAAAAATATTTGTCCACCCTGAAGCATCGAGAGGCCATCCCTAAGGCCTATAGAAGTTACACCATCCATGAGGGGAAACGAAAATGTCACCAATCCACTCCAGTAGCAACATATCAAACACTGGAGAAGACCTGCATGGAAGAGAGATTTCATCAATAAAATACATCATCATGATGTTTTCTCTAAAGAGGACATGTGCATAATCAAGACAATGGAAGATAACACCTTCAGAGAGAAGTTGATCAATCATTTATTTCAGCAGCAACATGCATGCATCTCCAACAACTCAACATCATAGGTAGGCTCAAGTATGACACCCCTCACCTCTCCCCTATGCGCATAATGGTAAAAAAATGTGTTTAATGAGTCAAAATAGAGTTTTTATGGGATGGAGGTGGCCAACCTTCGATAGTAAAATGAAATCTACTCAGCCACCCATGCAACGTGGAAAAGTCAAAGTAGGTGGAGTGATAATCCTAGGAGTGGGAACAACGACTAAAAGAGGAAATATGTGAAAAGGCTAGGTCGCCAAGCGCGCCAAGCCCATTACCACAAAAGAGAATAAAAGGACAAGGCTCGATTTCACTTTCTTTTTTTTCTTTTTTATTTTTTTTTTATTTTTTTTTTTTTTTCTTTTTTTTTTTTTTTTTTTTCTTTTTTTCTGAATAAGACTAATTCTATTAAGAAAAAATACATATGGTACAATCAGAGCTTGCAGAGAAGCGAAGCTAAAGAGCAAGGGTGCCGGAAATGATATATTATCAACCTCGGTCCCATAGAGCAACCATGGCCTATGCAAAAGATAACAGAGAGGACAGAAAAGAACGAGCTGGACTAGGGAGTCTGCCCAGCATGGGCAGAATCACCCAATCTACATTTTTTCCCTTTCTTTTTACTGACTTTGACCCAACCATTTTGATCTAGCTGGACCGGAACTACTTGCAGACTGTTCTGTGCTAAAGGAGGAGACTCCTTGTCTGAATCAGAAGACGAAGACTCATGAGAGCGTTTTTGCGAGATCAAAGGCACAGAAGGATCCTTGTCGCGGGCTGAGGACATGTCCTTCGGATGCTGCAAATTCTCCTCTTCCACTTCAATGTCCTCCTCATCAGAGCTAGAGGACTCTATGTCATCCATAGGGGGTCTATCACAAGGTTTCCAACTCTTGGATTTGGATTTGCGGGTGATATTATTCTTTTTGTCGAAGAACGATGCACATGTGTTCTGGAGATGCCCCGTCTAATCGCAATGGCGGCACCTGAAGGCTGTGTTCTCATAGTCCAAAGTTTGCGTCCAATGGAAGTCCCCAACTTTGAGGATGATCTGATCTGGCAGCCCTTTACTAATGTCTATTTCTGCACAAATTCTTCCAAAGGTGTAAATTCCTTTCTCCCCCCTTGAGGTGTCTGTTGCCAGGGAGCGGCCTAAGGTGTCCCCGATTCCTTGAAAAACAGCAAAATGCCATAGATGCGCAGGGAGATTTGGAAGCCTGACCCAGATAGGAAGCTTGGAGATGACCGCAGTGGAGGGGTCAAAGTCTGGGAACCAGGGGGTGAGGAAAAGTCCAGCTGATCCCCAGAACCAGGGGCCTCCCGTTAGGGCTTTCTGGTAATCTTCGTTGAGGGCAAAGGCTACAATAAAGAATCCTTTCAAGCAGAAGAAGACTTTGCAGTTGTGGGTCCAATGTGAGTGGATCCACTGATATAGATCGGCAGTGCGGGGCCATAGGCCATTAAATCTGCAAATGAGGGTTGTTTCTGCAAATGTATGGTATAGATCATCCATAGATGGATGATTGATTTCAAAGGCAGGGGTTTCCTCCATTTTTTCCACCAAGAAAGGTTTGGGTGCCTCGGCAGATTGGGCAGACTTCTTGGCAGGTTGTGCATGTACCGCATCTTTATAGGAAAAACCTTTGGAGGCAGAGGTTTGCCCAACTGCACCTCCCCTTAGCCGAAGTGATAGGATCACTGTGGCATTTCTTTCAATATTATAAGAGGAAACAGGCAGGTTGTTATCAAGCTGCTTACCTACAAAGAGGAGCCGCAGAAGGGAGGAAGGGATCCCCAACCTCTGTTCGAGTATCTGTGAGAGATGGCGCACTGTGAAAGACTGCTGAACCCCAAGGAGCAGGGTTTTGCCTGTTAGTAGAATTATTTGAATCTGAAAAGTCACTGGCTAGAGATGAATAGGATCTCGGCTGCCTGAATGAGGAATCAAGGCTGAAACAGTGAGATTGCGGGGCTTCAGAGCCAGTTCCAGATCCTGACAATATCGTTGCTGCATACGGAAGAGTGTGGTAGTTTCCAGGGGTAGGAATCTGCAGGTAAAGACATGGAGTAGAAAGAGCCAGCGGCCCAGAGAGGTAAAGGCTGAAGCGCTCCAACTTGCCACCGCGCAGTTGTATGGCCGTAAAGCAATGGCGGCCAAAGCAGTCTCAAGCTGAGGGGCCAATGCGCCGAGGAACCCTGCCCTCTTTCTCCACGTCGCCCACCATTTCTGCCATGGCATACCGTCTAGTGAGCAGCGTCTTGCACAGTTCATACGCTCGGCATGTCTGCAAGGAGCCCAAGTGAAAAACTCCGCAGGAAGTTGGTCCTGAGCCCCATGGGTCATCCCATCTTTCTCATGGCTACAATAGAACTGAGACCCATTTCTTCGCCTCGCATATACCTCCCTGCAATCAGTTCCATGGCCGCTCCTCCAGGTTGGCTCGATCCAGCGAGCGGCGGCAGCGTTCGGTGACTGAAACCCTAGGGCAAGGGTGAAAACTCCCGCGCTCTCCATTCCAACAAAATCTACTTCCCTTGATTTCACTTGTATTGGTGCTCATTCCAAAAATAGTTAGAGAGGTCCATCAACATATCAAAGGTCAAGCTAGATCCTACCAGAGGTTTCCTAGGGCACTACAAATGAGCTAGAGAGTTGGTTTGCAAGGCTACAAGACCAAACATCACTGTTATAGGAATAATAAGATTGCTACAGGAACACATAGGAGGTGCTACAAGATTGACCTAAGAGGTGAAAAGGAGTCCAAACCACCAAGAAGTTTACTACAAACCCCCATGAACATAAAAAAATCATCCTAAGAAGGGTAAGTGGCATCCTCCATCCTCACTTTCCATAAAATTGTGAAGTGAATTATGTTTGCTACAAACATCCTTTAGAAAACCATGTAGATGTAAATTCCTTTTAATAATTTGTTTTCTCATATAAGAAAGGAAAGGAAAGAGTAGAAGAAGTATCTCACTGAGGTAGGGGGTATCATTCTTCTATTTCTATGGCCAAAACAAAAAGAATCAACCACCCTATCTCTACCACTTCACCCTAGACTACTTAGAAAAAAATATTGAAAAGCTCCCTTCAAATAATAGTATTAGAAGCCATGGGAGGAGGTTTCAATCGAAGAGATCCCACAAACACTAATAGAATCAATCAACATCCTCCTATGAGAGACATTTGTCTAGAACACTAGTGTACGGGGTTCTTTGAGCAATTGAACACATGAATTTTCCATAACCCTTAATTCTCAGGGAGAGGACTATGCTACCACTATTTTTAGGGTAATTTCCATCCATATGAATGCAAATATCATTAACAGAGTGACAACCATACCCTTAGGAGTTCGATGGGGCAAAGAGAATAGGACAATTGCTATCACAACCAATAAAAACTTCTTCCTCCCTAAAGAGGAAGCAATTGAAGACAAAAATGGAGTAAGAATAGAAATGATTCCCTACCATTGGGATGAAGTAGCCTATAAAATAATTAAATACATATTCTATGAAGGGAGGTTGAGTGTTGTATATTCCTATCAATTTGGGTTGCTATATGATTTGAGGTTCCAAATAGAATTACCCATTCCCAGCGAGCTTAGTGTTCCAAATTTCCCTCTCCAATCTATGATTGAAATGAGTCAGAGACTTAGGGAAGGAAATAACCAATAAATTTCTCATCATTGCCTCATAGGACTCATTGTGATGGATTCCTTAAGCCATCTTAGAAGCCCTCTGTTGTGGGTTGACTTTACGGACATGGATATGGAGGCCTTCATTGAGACACAAGCATTTACCTCAACACAAAAAGAAGAGACACTAAAATCTAGTATTGGTGGTGGGAAAGAAGAATAAGAGGAAGAATAAGAGAAAGAGGGAGGAGAAAAGAAAAATGAAGAAGAAGGAGGAGAACAAAAAGAAGAAGAAGAAACCCCTGAGGAGCCCTCTAGATCTCAAAAGACATGAAAACATGAGAAACAAATAAGCCTGTCACTAGGGAACACAAAACAAGAGATGGATTCTACCTTTTCCACACTTAGCACATCTGTCAATCCCAAGAGAAGGAAACCTAAGTAGGGGCCCTTATACTTGATCCAGTGGATCAGTTTAATACTCAAAATTCAAAGTTCTCGAAATAGATCTAAATTGGTGCCAAAACGAATATCTCATTTCCTTAATTCCAGAGCAATTCATTTCACTCAAAACCAATATAAGATGCTCTCGACATCGTCTGAGCGAATTGGAAAACAAATAAATTTTTAAGTTTTGGGTTGTAGGCACACCCAATTAGCTTTCTGTACACTGACTAGGAATTTGATTAGGAAGGTGATGTGTTTTTTATGGGCCAATGGTTTTATGACACTTGTCTCGTTGTGATTGGATGATAATGTTCTGTTTTGATTAGCTCATGGGTTTGTAAGTGGCCCAATTAGGGAGATCCACGTGGGCCAATCAATGGTTTCCACGTGGCCTCCTCTTGGCCATGTAAAATTTTGGTATTACTAGAGTGGGCCTGTATGGGGTTCGACTGTTGGACCTCTGGTGTAGCAGCGCGGGTTCATACCACCATGCCATAATTTTTCCTTGACATACTATGGTGTTTGGGTGCATATGAAGTTTCAAAGGTTTCACAATGGGAGTTGGGACCAAGGTTAACCCGTAGCCCTCGACCCACCAAACCCGCATGACGTGGTGGGAAGCCAGGGGCCCGGGGTTAACCCCGACCCCAACACCACTAATCATTACATATATTAATGCCAAAATATTGTGTTGCGGACCATATATTATATCGCAATAACTTATGTTAGAAATCCTCAAACCATATAGTATTTTCACCCAACACATATTTTATATCATATGTTATATTGTTAAATGACTTACAAAGGTTATGGCAGAGGTGGCATCACATGTCACGGTTTTGTGAATGGTTATGGTTATGTGTTGGCGGAGTTAACCCACAACGAAACCCAACCAAAACACAACGTAACCAGGTTATGAACAACATTCAAGTTTATTGCTATGGCAGAGAACTGTAACATTAAACAGGTGGTCGAACATTTTATAGCACATGTGAATGGGTTATAGCACGGTTGGAGTTAAGCTTGTTGGTGCAGTTTTGTATGTTAACCATGGCAGTTTCAGTGGTATATCCACGTGAACACATGTAAATAGTTAAATATGGTCACAGGTTGTGCTATGGAACAATTATTGTAACTAAGGCAAGAACCAACGTTAAACCTCAGTTTGCAGCAGGGTTGGGTTTCAATATTGGTGAAATATTTTAAACGTGACCACGGTGGGCGTTAACCAAACCATACCACCAAACTTTGGTTCCAGTGTTGTTTAAAATTCGGCGTGGTAATTTTCAAACAAACCTAGCATCCAACGACCAGGAGAGCACCATTCGGTGCATTTATATCGGGTCATGGGCCTACATAGTGCATCTAAGGGTTCAACAATTTTCACCCAAACTGGCAGGATTCCTGCCAGTGTGGGGAAAATTTGTCACCCCACGTGGCTGCAAAAGGTGTATTTTGTAGAAGAGTTAGCAGGTGGGTGCGATTTGGAGGACAGTTAGCATGAAAACTTATATGGATCATAACTTAGTCAATTTTTTACCTTTTTGAGTGCAGAAAGAGCCCAATTAGGGGATTTTCTGGTCTAGAGTCATTAGAGGCATTGGTTTTTTCATTTTGAGCACTATAACTTGGTGTAAACACATATTTTTTAGCATAATGAAAAAGGCCCAACATTGGAAGCTGTTCCGAGAGATGTAGCCCAGGAGGGGTGAACTCCTTCATCATTTGATGTCTTGCGTATGCCGTTATGGTATTGATGTATTCTTTATTTTCTGAAAATATAAGTTTAAAAGCATGTTTATGGATTAATGTAATTGATATAATTGCCTAAAATCCTTAAACATTTCACTTGAAATTTTCACAATAAACTCTCAAGTTTACATATACAGATCAGTAATTTAAGCAGAGAAAGAGCACCAAGATCAAGCAAGGGAAACCTCAACCTCCTTCAACTGTCATAATCAAAATTGATGATTCAACCAACCAAGAAGGAGAATTGGGACCTGATGAAGGGAAAATTGAGGAGGTCACCTCCCCTAAAGCCAAGGGTAAACAAAATTTACCACCCATAGCGAGGCGCACAACTAGGGAATTGACATCTATGAAGCTTAAAGAACAAGCTACCTTGCTACAGGAGAAGGTAGAGGGGTTGCAGGAGAAAATAGGGGAGCTACAAGAAGAAATAGAGGTGCTAAAAAAGAAAACATGGGAGCTATATGAAGAGAAAAGGATGCTACAGGAAGGAAAATATTTGCTAAAATATCAAGAGAAAGTGCTACATGAAAGGGCAGTCACATCACAAGAGGAAGGAGTAGGTCCCCAAGGACTCCAAAAGCCTAAACCATAACCTGAACTTGGATCCTTTTCTAAATTTGTGGAGGCAGGGAGGATCATACCCGAGAAATTTGTAGTCCCCATCTTATTTGAATTGTAAAAAGAGATGGGAAGAACTCACAAATGGATGCATATTGAAAAATCGAAGAAGGTACATGATGTGGGTTTTATGGAGGAGAAATTGGGAAAAATGAGCAGAGAAATGGCTTACCTAAGGTTAAGAGATTCAAGCATTAGAGAAAAACTACAATTAGAAAATCATAAGCCAAAAGAGTATCTACAGGAGAGGGAGACACAACTTGCCACCATGGCAATTTTTTCCATGGAAGCCATCCAATGCATGAAACCATCCAAGTCCTATGCCATCATCCTCAAGAATAAGTGGTTGTGATTCTAGATAAAAACATTGGCACAATATAGCTCTATATCATTACAAGATTATAGGAAGTTCATTGAATTTTACCAAAAGGTAAGTACTGAGTATAGAGCCACATTGTTTGAGTTATATATGCACAATATGATCCTCACAAACATGAAATTTTGGGACCCCAACTCAAGATTGGGAGACAGGAAATTGATGGCACTAGCCTCTTGGTTGGCCCATGAAGAAACAAGGGTTGAGGAAGTGAAGAGGGTGATGACCAAAGAGGAAAGTGAGCCCTTACACATCAGAGAAGAATTAGTAATCCCCAAGGTTGTAATCAGTAACCACTACATCATCTCCACTTATCCCCAATTGGCCCCTCGATACATAGAAACACAAGAGCAAGCTATCCTCCATTTCAAATAAATATTTAAGTTGTTGGGGACTGAGATATTACAACATTTCTAAAGGAGATGGCATGCTCTGCCTCAAAGTTTGAAAATATGAGAGTATCACTCTCCTGAGAGACTAAGGAATGCCCTGGAGAGAACCCCACTCTACAAAAGTATCATTCAAAGGTTGAAAATCAATTGGATAGGGCTAAAACTCAATCCTCCCTTGCTGTTGAGAATACAAGAGAGAAGAGATCATGCATAAGAACAAAGGGAGTTGGCAGACATAGAAGCAAATGTAGGGTTCTATCCATAAGAAGGCACACCATATAAGATGCCTTGGGATGTCAGAGAAACTACCAGGGCCATGAATGAACTTCACAAAAGTGAGTAAACTGCTTAGAGGGTGAGAAACACCTTCAACAGGGGGTGATGATGGGTCCCATCAATAGGTTTATTTTGAGGTCCATTGTGCTATCCTCCAACCCTTCAATTCTCTTTTTCTCACATTAATTTACTTTTCTTAACCAGAATGTGCTTAGTAAGAAGACTAAAGGGTGCTTGTCATTTTCATGGCCTGCTGTGGTTAGTATGCAGGCAAGAGAAGAATTTTTGGAGACATTTACTATGTACGCACATGTTGGAGACGTATAGAGAGAATATAGAAGGCTTGTCCACTACATTAACTCTCCAAATCGACTTGCATCCCAATATTCCTCACCAACAGCTCGAAGTACACTAGCAGCCGATGAACTCAAGTGAATGTGGATATCTAAGGGAACTAGATCTACCAATTTCGAGATTTTGGAGGGAAGCAATCCTCATCTCAAGGGATTTTCCCCTCAGTCACTTTTTGTATAGATAAACAGGCCTAAGGGCTCATCAGGATTCAAATATTGGAACAAGGAAGAGCTATTGAAGGCCAAGTACTTAAGATTTTTATCTACACTTTGAGATAATGTATTTTCACTCTATTTTTTGTTAATGAAAGGTATTTTTTTGGTCTACATCTGAGTTAGATTAGGAGGGTTGAAACTCTTGGCTTAGTGCCCAACCCAAAGGCCCTAGTCCCTCTCATTTATTTTCCCTTTTTTCTTGTTCAGTTTGTTATATTTATTTCCATGTTTAAGTAGGAATTATATTGCAAAAATTGTAGTTTCAGGTCTGATCACCACCTCTCTTGTGGGAAGTGTGGTTGAAGAGTCTACAACAACAAGCCAAAAATATGGGTTTATTTTTCCTTGGAAATTTATAGGCTTTGGATTGAAATTCTTTTTCTTGCTTGGTTTCTGCACCTTAGAAGTTAATATCATGATTTGGAAAATATATTAGATGCATGTTGTAGAATAGAATAGATCTTGAAGAAATAAAATCCAACTCATCCTTTCCACTTTGATTAATTTTTCTACAATATGATTAATATATGTATGTTCTTGATTTCTAGTCTGAAGGGGATGTAAGTGACTTGTAGGGGTTGGAACACTCATCCAAACCTCTTATAAATCACCATCATTCTCCTAGACACCTCATACTGCTCTCAAGTCTTGTTACCCATATCATATTTTCAGGGTTAATGAAGGACACCGTGGGCATGAATTTTTGTGCAAGATGGACCTATGAGGGGTGCTAAACTTGGAAAAATGCCCCACACATCCTTAATCCACCCTCTTCCACCTTCCTCCACCTTCATAATTCCTTCATTTCCCTCATAAATCTCTCGGACCCAATCCTTTAGAAAAACATGGCAATCTAGTAGCCAAAATTTTTTTTTATTGTAGCACCCTATAACATTCCTATAACATTACTTAAAATCAACCATATTTGCACTAGGATCTTGATTTTTTCATTTTGAGATTGAATTATGACCCCTAGTCTTTGAATCCATGATTAGGGAGACCCAAGGACCACTCTAGACACCTCATTCCTCCATTGCAAGTACAAAACAACAAATAGATTTAGGAAGCAAAATTTCACATTTGAATCACAATGAGTGTTCTCTTATGTAGTTGACAAATACCTTGTGGTTAATGTTAGAGTTGTTAGTATGAATATTAATCGCAAGTGTACGAAAAAATACCACTTTAGTTGTGCATAACAAACAGCCCTAACAGCAAAGATCACTGCCAATATCTTTATATCTGCAATTAGGTGACCAAGATAAATGCTGCAAAAATCTAGATCTATGCATTAAAAGACATTAAGCAGTAAATAAAAACAAGAGTTGCTCCATGCATCCAATAGACAAGACAAGAATATGTTGAATGAATTTTGTATTAATGGCACCTGGATGGAAAACATAGAAGGATGTTACATGTTCTCCTCAATGGGATAGGTTCTTGTAAGTCCTCAGCACTTCAGATCTAAAATCCTGCTCTCTTGATGATGTAGAAAACCCAGACAAAAATGGAACTCAAAGGGAGCTCACAAGCAAAAAGATAGAAAAATATGACAATGATGGTGGATCAAAGTCAAACCCAAAGTATAGATCCAGAGTGATCTTTAGGCAACAAAAGGTAGTAAATGAATGGAAAAACCCTTCTATTTATAACAAAATATTAAGTTATTCTAGATATTGGTGCATAATTAAAATATTATTAACCAAATCAAGATCCAACTTTTATGGAATATTTTATTATATTTGTTGGAAGGAAAAAGAATTTGACTTGGGTCAAATACCTTTATTTGTAAATAATAAGTAAATAAATTATTTATTTATTATTTTAAGGATGTGGTTGAGTAATAATCAAATAAATAATGATTTATTTAATTATTTATAAATGATCTAGTCAAATTTAACAAGGAATATTATTTAAATAAGGTTTAAATAATTATTCCTAGAAAATAATAAGATAAATAATGACTTATCTAATTAATTTTCTTGTTTTGAGTTAAATATGACCAGGAATATTAATTAAACTATTGTTTAACTAATTATTCCTTAAGGAAAATCAAACAAATGTAGATTTATTTAATATTTCCTCATGGGGTTTCCTGTTTAGACCATAAAGAACTTAATAAAGGTGGTTTACTAAGTTATTTTTCATATTGAAAGCAATTTTACTTAGGGTAAAATTGGTCTTACATGGTGTACTTAGGTCCATCTAATAGTAACAGGTTAGATGACCAAAAAATGGTGTAACAGATTTCCCCCCAGCGTGCGAGTGTTGGGATCTAATCGTATGACCGAAGTACGTTGTAAGAACTCAATCACTAGACACCAAAGGGGAAGTCAGAGAGAGAGAAATATAAGCTAGACTGAAGTGCTAAAGGACTAAACCCTGAGGAGACGAGACTTATAGGTGCGACAAGTCTTTATTATGAATGAGTACCTATGCTATAGGTGGCGGGGGAGGCATACCTATGCCCGTCGAGACAAAGTACAAAGAATAATGCGTCCAGTAAACAAGGGACTGAACTATATAATACATGTTGGCATAAACATGAGCCAGATAAAAAACATGATAATGAATCCCACATACATATTGTGCCTGGGATAACAGCCAGGACTTATACAATAATATCTAAGTACATGAGATACAAATACAACCCAAATTCCCCTGTAAACAGGAAAGGGCTCTGAAAATCTGACTGATACATGCAAACAAAAAGGCGTTGAAAGCGGCTGAGGCTGATATCATTAAATATATGGAGTTGCATCAAAGGATGTAATGAAGAGGTCATCCGGTCATGTGGGGGGCTACCTATAGGGCCACCCCCTCATGAGGGCTAAAACATCTCACACACACCCGGTAATCACCGGTATTAGCTTCTGCATCACTGAACCATCAAGCATATGGATCTTGATCATGCTAAAAGGAGCTGGAGCTAAGAAACAATCAAGTCAAAGGGTAATGAGGAATCCCTTTACCTGATCTGAGGCGCCGAACAAGAGTGGAAGTTGGAACCAAGGTACACTGCCCTCTAGACTTGTCTTCTGGAATGAATGATCTAATGTCAACAGAAGGAGGTCTATCATAGGTGAGGTATTAAGGGATCCTCACCTAAGGCACGAGAGAAAATAGTAGAGCGACTGACAGACTGACACTAGGGATGATGATGAAAGGGGGGGTACTGAGTAGCAGACAGACAACTTCCCTTGTTAGAGTATAAAGGGCATGGATGACCTGGCAGTGACTGACACAATATCATGAGGGATAGGGGACATAAGGGCTGGAGGCCATAATGTGCAACATGAGAGAGAAACCAAGCAATGCAGGATGGATGACTATAGTGGGATACAAAGGGACTCAGGATAGACTCCATGAATGCGATGATGACTCAACTCGGGTGTTCTAAACAAGGGTGACTCGATGATGCTGCCACACAGAAAAGGTCCAATGGGGACCATAAAAACATGAGTACGTGATGGTTACCCATGATGAAAATCAACACGAGCATGGACAAGTATGAAGGTAAAGTGGTGCCCCAAGTACAATTGTTGCAAGTGAAGAAATTCGATTTTGAGGAGTGGTGAAGTGACCCTTCGTGGACAAAATGTGTTCTGGTGAAGTATCAAATCACGAAAAACTAATAGATACCCATTTGAGGGATCGGTAAGAGCTTTCGAACAGTACAGACAGTTTTTCAAACTGAGCTATATTTTATCCGCAGTAGGCGAAATAAAAATCAAGAGTTTCTCTTTTAATAAGGCATTTTCCCTCCAAATTCACTCATTTTCATGTGGAGCTGTGGTGAATGTAGAGAGGAGAGAAGGCCCTAAATCTTGCGGCGAGCGTAGTGGACAAACCGACTGTTGGAATCGAGATTCGTCAGTTGCAGGTAAGAGGCATAACCCTACTCTTTCATTTCAGTGGATTGAAAGTTTATTTTAGGTCCCTAGAGCTTAGGAACATACCCCTGCTCCTCTTCACAGTCGAGTCGCACTTTTTGGGCCAAAAACTGCGACCTAGGTAGCAGGTTTTGGGCAGAAAATTGCGACCTATCCCAGGATTGGGCCTGAAAAGTGCAACCTGACAGGGAGGGGTTTTTCTATGTTGTTTTTTGGCTGAGAACTAGGTTTTTATGTTTGGATACAGTCTTTCCTATCTGTACACTGACAAATATGATGGTTTTGTGCAGATATGGCAGAATTACGGATCAACTGGAGAGAGAGAGACCTAGGCACATTACGGTTAGAGATTCGGGAGGATCAGGGTGTCCGCAGTGCATTAACCAGGGTTGGGGTTCTGAAGTTTGTGGAGAACCCTTCGATGAGAGCTAGAGAGCCCTTATTGGCCCAAATTGTCAGCTATTGGGATCCGGACCATGAGGTCTTTATAGTGCAGGGGCACCGGATCGAGTTGACGGTCCGGGATATATATTTCCTGACTGGTTTCCCACCACTTGGGATGGTCGGGAATACTCATCCAGTGTTATCGTGAGGGTGGAACATCATGGAGTTTGTAGGGCACCATTGTTAACCAGGTCTCCAAGTCAAGGGGACTCGGATACCCATCGGGGATCTAGAGAGGTTAGAGACTCGTGTTGTGGCCACAGCGATGCTGCGGATCCTGGGAAACCAGGAACTCCACCACATCACTATAGGGCAGATGATGCTTGTGGAGAGTGTGTTGAGTGGGACCTACTATGGGTGGGCCCAGATGATGCTATCGTCATTGAAATGACAGTTGTCACTATGCAAGCGGCAAGTGAACCATGACTGTGCATATGGTACAGTTTTGTGCTTGCTCTTCTTCGAGAAGATCTCGACACTTCGACCTCACATACAGCTCTAGGATGGGGGCCCGAGGGAGCCCAGGATGCACTGGTAGGGGCGACTACTGTGCAGAGGAGGAGGTGGGGCGGTCGGACAGCTGTTCCAACCTGAGTTCTTTGCTCACTGGGATCAGATGTCATTGTACATAGACGACCATCCCTATATTGGGATGAGTTATCGTGGGGACCTGGACTTGCCACTGTCGCCTGGTCTAGTATGGGGGCCCGATGGTAAGTGACAAATTGCTAATCTTTTATGTGCATTGTAAAGTTGCAGAATATTGTATATGGTA
Source organism: Pinus albicaulis (assembly GCA_034641835.2). Taxonomy (NCBI): domain Eukaryota; kingdom Viridiplantae; phylum Streptophyta; class Pinopsida; order Pinales; family Pinaceae; genus Pinus; species Pinus albicaulis. Next base: position 1,451,497,460 of record CM076575.1, read on the forward strand.
CTGATTCTTTCACTTTTGGTATGGAGATACAGCATCGGTAAAACAGGTAGGGTATATGGGACGACCTGCAGTATCAGGAGCTGCAGGACCTAGTGGATCGAGGGCGCCACAAAATGAGGATGCGGTAGCCCTCCTGGAGGACATCCGTCATAGATGTGAGAGGCTTCTGACCGGTGTTTTAGAGCGTGGTTGGCAAGACTTAGAGGACCAGTACATAGAGCCATGTATTGGTCTACCCTCGGAGTGGCAAGGGGTCATGCGGTGCATGGCGATGGCCGAACAGGGGATGCACGATCTACGAGCTGCAGGAGCAGAGCCATTGGCTTGGGATCCTCTAGATAGTGATTAGTGTGTAGGGGCAGGTGGTGCCCCCAGTTTTTGAGTTTTTGTAACATGCTATGGGCATGTCATATGTATCAGAGTTGATGGACTCTAAAACATTTTATACGACACATATTATGGATATGCATCGTTTTGATGGTTTTATGTTATTTTTTTTGTGTTAAATGTGTGTGCTAAATTCAAATCTAGAATATTGTTTGCAATGAAATCTACATAGTGATTTTGTGCTCTTGGTACATGACTGAATGTAATGATTTCAAATTCACGCATCAAAAGCTTCACTCATAAATATCTTCTAAAAGGGATGGGATTATGCACATGATAGACACCATTCAATTGCATGACAAGAAGCAGGGAATCTAAATGAACTTGAAGGTGGAGGATGCGATGAGAAATGGCATCGGCTAATAAACCTCGCACTACATCATATTTGTCTTGATTATTGGTAGCAGTACCAATGCATACACCATTCGAGAGAACAAGCGAATACAAGGGGGTAAAGATGGCCCAACCTGCCAAGGCTAGATTCCGGGAGTAGTGACTTGCACCATTGGCATAACCGATATAAGGTGTGGATGGGAGGTCCATCTGAAAGGTGCCACAAGACAAAAAATGGGAGGATGATGAACAATGTTGGCAGCCTGAGCGCAAAGTAGAAACCAAACGAACACTGCAAGAGGGAGTGATCTAGGTGGGATGTATACTACCCACACGCCGATGGTTAGGTGGAGTGTGGAAGCTACCGGAGGTGTAGCTTGTGCTCAGGCCGCGAAATTCACCATAGACATGAATGGTGCCATCCCACTTATGGGTGGGAAAGATGACGTCAGGGGTGGACAAGGCTTCCATGATGTCATCATCACAATGGAAGATGGAGTGACTGGAGGAAGGGAGACCACATGACGTGGCGAAGCTACCTGACTCATCATCATGAGAAGAAAGGTTCACATGCGCATCGTCAAGGGGGATGACGAAAGAAAAAGCAGATAAGGGATCCACAGATGTTGAGCCCAGGGTGATCGCTGAAGGGAGGTTGAGTGAAACAACAGGGGAAGATTCAGAGGGAGCTTCCACCGAGGGTCTCATGGATGAGGACAGGTAGAGGATGGTGGCCATAGGCTTCATCATCTCGACATCAGTAGGGGGAATGTCAATGGGAGTGGATAAATCCTCAAGCTGGCCCGCAACATACTGCGCAAGTACGGGAGAGGAAAATTGGTTCTGTTCAACCTCGTACTCCCGAACTACCTCTAAAGAGGCACAGTAATGCGTAAGGTGGGGAAAATGGTGGGAATAATGGCCATAGAGATCACACAAAGCACAAGGTTTGTTGGTGTGAATATTCTTAGGGTTCTTGGCTGTAGTCGAGGAAGAAACAGAGGCTTCAGGGACCGTAGACTCACAGAACGCAACATTAACTCAGGATAGGTATGGGTGGCATGACCGACTACATCACGAAATGTGCAAGGCTTTGGAGGCAGAGGAGGAGCAGGGTCAGTCGGGGCAGCCTTATCTTTTGATGCCCTCTTGCAAGCTTTTCCCTTCTTTCCCGAAGTGGTCACAACATGAGAGGGTTCTAATTGAGGTGGCTGAGGCACTATAGCAATGGGAGAAGTCATAAGGACCGGTTGAACCAAGGTCAAAGGAAGATAAGATTTGGGTTGACCAGGCGAGGTAGTGGCTGGGGGATCAAGGTACCAAACAGGAATACCCAGGGTCAGGTTAGGAAGAGATAGGGTGGCCATGACAGGTACTGAGTACACTCTAGGAGGGGGAGCTAGGAACGGTATCTGACTGGAGGGGTAATGGCCAGGCGGGGTGGCTCCAAGATGGTTAAGGCCTAGAGGAACCATTCTAGGAGGGTAGAGAGGCTCATGGATACTAGCTGTAGGTGAAGGGCTAGGAGGAGGGGGTCCATAAGGCTAAATTGAAGGGCTAGGAGTAGGTTGCGGAGGGCGAGGCTACTGACTAGCCAAAGCGGGCCGCTTGAGGGAAGCCCGAGACGATTGCATCATGCAAAAATTCGATGATCTAGGATCAAAGACAGGAGGAGGAAGACTAGGGAATGTACCAAGCAAAGAGGAGTCTTTGTAGACTCCGGGTGAGACACTGGTCAAAGGATCGACGGTTTGCTTATTGGCCACCGAAGAGATGATGGACTCAGGGGAGGTCTAAGACTTCGGTTCATAATATGTGAAATGGTCAATTGTGACTATCTTTCCATTATGGGGAAAGGACATCTTGCGGTGAACCAAAGATGGGACAGCAGAAATCGCATAGGTGTAGCTACGACCCAATAGAATGTTGTAACCTAAGGGGGCATCAATGACTTCTACGTCAATGAAAACAGTCTTTCCCGCAAGAGTAATAGGACAATTGCGGAATAGGCCAATGGGCTAGGAGGCATGGCCATCCCACGCTCGAAGAGTGATCATGGAAGGAGTCAACTCAAGTGATCCGAGTTGCTTCCAAACCGAAGCGTACATCACACAGGCGGATGCCCCCTCATCAATGATGCACCAGGAAATGTTGGCGTTCCGGATCTTGACTGGGATTTGGAAGGCGACGGAAGCAGGAAGAGGAGGATGTTCTGACCAGTCAAAATTGAAGATGATCAAGCAATAATTTGAAGGATCTACAACGCCCATGGCAGATAGTAGAGCTTTTCATTGTGAAGGGCACGACTGGAATATTTCCAACGTTGAGATGGCAACAGGAGATTGTGCCAAATCATCTACTATACTAAATGAATGGGCAGATTTTCCAGAAGCTGCATTTCTGCGTAGTGGTCCCTTAGGGATATTGGTATGAACCTCTACCTTAGGTTGAGGGATCTGCAAAGGACCATTAGTTGTTGAAAGAGGCTCTATAGAACCTGAAGAAGGTGGCTCAAGGACAGACGTAGTGGGAGGCTTGTTGTATTGATGGGACCGAGTCTGAAGGTTGAGGTCAACTGTTATAGGTTGGTTAGAGTTCATCATGAGAATCTGGTAATCGGAGGTACCAGATGGAGGAGTTTCAGTGGCCCCCTGACCTTTAGGGGGTTGGGTAGCCACAAATCCTTGCTGAGGGAAAGGATTAGTAAACATAGCCAGTTGAATAGGCGTAACACTGGGAGGGACGGAAGGGGAGGCTTGTTGTCCTTGCAATGTTGCTTGAGACTCCCACATCTACCATATCTATGGTAAAAGAGGACAATTGTGCGTGTAATTACCATAAACACCACAACAAGAACAAGGCTTGTTCATGCGAACAAGCCTGTCCTGCTTGAGCTGAGTGCTCTGTTGTTGGTTAGTAGTGTTAGGAGCATTATTTTGCGGATTAGGTCCAGGATTACTGGGGGCAGATTGATTTTGATTGCCTTTCCTCTTCTTTTTGGAGGGAGGTGGATTAGTCGCACCCTGTTGTGCATACACCTGCCCCTGAGGGGGCGGTGGCTACTGTTGCAGGGGTTGAGAAGGAAAGGGAGGCGGAGGTGCTAATGCTGGAGGAGATTGAGCACTAGGCTATGGATATGGATAATAAGGAGGTTGAATAACATTGTGGTAAACAGGAGGTTTGGCAAAAGGAGGAGGCATGTCGTATCCTGGATACATGCTACCGGGAGGGGGAAAAGTGCTGGAGATGTTGACCCCTCCTTGAGGAAAACCATAGCCCGTGGGAGGCTAAGCATATGGATGAGAAAGAGCTCCAACATTACCGTCAGTGGCATGAGATGTCCCCGATACGTTGGCACCATCAGATTTAGGAAGATCAGGTAGAACGGTATAAATATAACCAGACTGAGCATAGATCAGGTCATATTTTAATGCAATCTGGAGAGAGGCTTCTTTGGTTTGAGGGAAATGTGATGCAACATCCTTGTCGATAGCAGGCAAGAGAGATCTAAGGAACCAGTCCATGTAGACACGGTCTTCGAAGGTAGGAGCTCGACATAGGCTCTTTCTTCTTCACCATTCCTGGACATGATCAGATAGGCGGTTCACAGACGATTGACAGAAAGAAGTCAAAAGTTCGGTACCAGTGTCATAATGAAGTGGAAGCTGGAAATAAGATAGAAAAGCCCGAGTAAGAGTCGCAAAGGTGGTATGAGAGGATGAGGCCTGATCAACATACCACTTAGAAGGTTCGCCAGTAAGTGTATGTTGGAACAATCGAACACAGACAGAGTCATCAATAATGGAGTTAGACAAACACCACATGTGGAAATATCGAACATGATTTGTAGGATCTTCTCCAGAAATACCTTCAAACTTGGGGATGTTGGAAGAGAGCTTGGTCGGCATAGCAGGCCAACTAGCGTCATGGTGTATAGGTTCATTAATCAACTGGTTAAAATCAAGAAGACTGAGGCTTGCCATATAGGGGAGCAAGGGAGCAGTCGGGGTAGATCCTGTTGCGGTCCCACTAGTAGTATTCCTAGCATTAGGGCCAGGGCTACCACCAACGTTAGGTCCTAAACCAGACGTCGTGAAGGTGACAGGGGGAGAACCAGGGGCAGAACCAGAAGGGGAACCCAATGAACTAGAAGAGGAGTTGGAGTGTGGACTCGGTGGAGGACTAACTCGAATCCTACTCGGAGGAGTAAGTCTTCCTACCAGAAACTGAGGATGAAGGCCAAGAAGTTTCTGGGATAAACGCCTTGGTGGCACAATGATGATTGCACAAACACGACACAAAGGGAAGAGAGACCAACAAGGGCAGAGAGGTGCAGGATCAACTAATTACAATGTCGAAACAAGGGCAAAGAGGTGCAGGATAAATTGATTTCAATGTTTTAAAGTCTTTGCTTGTCGGTGTTAACCAAGCTCTTCTTCACTTAGGGTGTGTGTGATAAGTGTGTAAATTTTAATTTTTAAACCCAGATGTTTGTAGAGAAAAAAGAAAAAGTGTGATGTATAACTGTAAATAAACCTGTAGACAAAAGTATATGAAACTGAAATAACAGAAAATAAATAGCTAATTATGCATTAATCTAAACCCAAGGAGGCGGGCCTCTCAACAACTAGTCTATAGGTGGGAAAAAATCTAGTCAAAACACACTAAAATAGCCAATATATCTAAGGTCGGGAGGGACAGGGATCTAAAGGTCAGATTTGCTGGAAATAGGTGCAAAAAAAAAAAAAAAAAATTAGAGGAAAAATTGTTGTAAATGAGGTCGCAAAAGGCTATCTCCTGGAGGGAAGTGGAGGGGACCCTAAAGGATAACCCAAACAAAACTGAAAAGAGGTGTTTTGGATGGATAAATAGCCAATCTAAAGTGGATCTGAAGGTATGGGATCAAATCTGAAAAAAATGGCTGAACACACTGAAATTTCAGACAACCTACAACAGCTAAAACTCCTCCACAAAAGGTGGAGGGTACTGAAGCCCTAGAGGGCTAAGTTCCCACTTAGATGAGTTAAAAAGAACATGTATAGGTCCAAAACTAGTGGAGACGAAGGTCAAACAACCCTGAACAGAGGCCCAGACAAACCCAAAAAAACTTTCAGAAAAACTCCCGCAAAAAGTCCAAGTCACAGTTTCTGACCTGATTTCTGTTGAGGTCACAGGTTCTGTCCTGTTTTCTGTGCCCTAGAGGTTCAGGTCGCAGGTTTTGGCCCAAAAGTGTGACCTGCGCTTTCGGCACTCTTGGGAGCAGGTTTCAGAAGAATGTGTCGTCTCAGATGCGGTTGATGCCGATCAACTGCGCAATAGGTCCGAAAACACACGTAAGTTAGAATTTTTAATGTTTTAGGGTTTTATAGGTTAAAAAAAACATCAAGAAAATCTAAACAAGAAGTTGAAGATAAATCCTAGGGTTTGAAGCAGCTGGATATGCAGGGATCTGAAAAATGACAGCGGTCGTAATCGTAAACCCGAGTGGAGTCGCTAGTTGTTAGTATGAATCTTAATCGCAAGTGTACGAAAAAATACCACTTTAGCTATTTATAGCAAACATCCCTAACAACAAATATGGTTGCCAATATCTTTAGATCTGTAATTAGGTGACCAAGATAAATGCTGCAAAAATATAGATCTATGCATTAAAAGACATTAAGTAGTAAATAAAAACAAGCGTTGCTCCATGCATCCAATAGACAAGACAAGAATATGTTGAATGAATTTTGTATTAATGGCACCTGGGAGGAAAACATAGAAGGATGTTACTCGTTCTCCTCAATGAGATGGGTTCTTGTAAGTCCTCAGCAGTTCAGATCTAAAATCCCTCTCTCTTGATGGTGTAGAAAACCCAGACAAAAATGGAACTCAAAGGGAGTTCACAAGCAAAAAGATAGAAAAATATGACAATGATGGTGGATCAAAGTCAGACCAAAAGTATCGATCCAGAGTGATCTTTAGGCAACAAAAGGTAGTGAATGAATGGAAAAACCCTTCTATTTATAACAAAATATTGAGTTAGTCTAGATATTGGTGCATAATTAAAATATTATTAACCAATCAAGATCCAACTTTTATGGAATATTTTATTATATTTGTTGGAGGGAAAAATAATTTGACTTGGGTCAAATCCCTTTATTTGTAAATAATAAATAAATAAATGATTTATTTATTATTTTAAGGATGTGGTTGAGTAATAATCAAATAAATAATGATTTAGCTAATTATTTATAAATGATTTATTCAAATTTAACAAGGAATATTATTTAAATAAGGTTTAAATAATTATTCCTATAAAATAATAAGATAAATAATGACTTATCTAATTAATTTTCCTGTTTTGGGTTAAATATGACCAGGAATATTAATTAAACTGATGTTTAACTAATTATTCCTTGAGGAAAATCAAACAAATGTAGATTTATTTAATATTTCCTTATGGGGTTTCCTGTTTAGACCATAAACAACTTAATAAAGGTGGTTTACTAAGTTATTTTTCATAGTGAAAGCAATTTTACTTAGGGTAAAATGGTTCTTACATGGTGTACTTAGGTCAATCTAATAGTAACAGGTTAGATGACCAAAAAATGGTGTAACAAGAGCCATCTCACACTCGATGACATGACGAGAACTCTCCAATGCAAATAGATTAGACTTGTTTTTTTTTAATTTCCTAGTTATGTGTTGTAGATTGAATTTCTTATTTCCAGGCAATTTTCAACTAGATTAGTGATTTCCATTCTATAAGTATAATATTAATTTGATTATTTTGCGAATAGAGTATCTGATCCAGGTGGATATTGGTGGCCACCTGCCTATTCCACTTGGGGCCCCACCATTGTCTCTTTCAGTTTTTCAGTTTCAGCATAACTTACTATTTTTAGGAGTTTTTCAAGTCCTGAACTTCCGGAGCTGTTTTGAGGCCCTAAACGACGTTTTTTGGGCATCGCGCCTCCGATGGATATGATTTTGTTCTAGGATTGATATTCATAGTCAGCAGTTGTAGTTCTCGGATAGATCTTTCTAACGATTTATCATGTGCGTCAAACGGAGATAGTATGCCAAAGTTACGACCCCGGGAAGTTGAAACACCAATTTACCCAAACGGGCCCCATAGTTTTGGCGCTTCATCTCCTAGGGTTAGGTTTTTGGATGTTTAGGGTTTTCCATTGTTTCTCTATAATAATTAGGCCCTCGAGCCTCATTGGAACATGGTTTAGAGGCATGTAGCCGCCACATCTCTTCTCAGAGATAAGCTACCAACGCCCTAACTAGTTTATTTCCATTCTATCTGTAAGCATATTTCAGTTCTTTGATATAAATTAAATGAAGTGTTATTTCCGTTGCATATTCGTATTTATGGTTATATGTGTATTTTGTTGCGTTCCTGCATAAATCCATATCAGTGGTATCAGAGCAGTTTGTTTTTTCTTGATCCTTCTTTGCATGTCCCCAATGAGGTCAGGGTCTAAGGAGTTAGGGCTCAATCTAGTTGAACCTTTGCAAAATCAGCCTTACAAACCCTGAAGACCACCCATGGGGGACGAAAAGAAAGATGAGGGAGTAGGACATCCTATCAAAATATTGCTCGAGGAGTCCCTCGAAAAACAAAGGAACGCGATGATGGATAACTTTGCCCAGATCCTTCAACGACTACCCACCGGCGGCGCATCTGCATCCAACAGCCACTCTGGAGGCACGACTCCCTTTAAGGTACAAGTAAACTTTTACATTCCCATATTTTAGGGTCAAATATATGTAGATGTCATAGATAGATGGTTAAATATAATAGAAGGATATTTCTCGGTTCATGACTTTTCTGACCAGGAGAAGATTATTTTTGCACTCCTCAAAGCTACCCCCCATGTCAAGGACTGGTGGGAAACCTACTGTGAGAAAAAGGATGAGACAAAACCCTCTCTGTTCTCAGCCATACCCACTTGTAATTCTTTCCGAGACGCCATCAAGGAATAATACTATCTCGTGGAGAGCTACGAGGACAAGTACATACAATGGACCACGATGCGGCAACAAAGGGATCAATATGTGCATTAGCTGATGAATCTATTCCATAATTTGTGCACAAAGTTGGTATCAAAGATTCAGAGAAACATTTGGTGCTAAAGTATTGCAGTTGTCTGCATAGATACATTCAGGGGGAAATGGAGTTCCTCGACATCTCCTCGCTTGGTACGGCATATCGGTATGCTGCCAAGATTGAGCAGAAATTTAAACAGAAGAAGCAAGACTTTGGATATGTGAATCAAAAGCAAGGGAAAGGTGCCCCCAAACCGCAGAACAAAGGACAAATCCAAGGCATGGAATCCCAAGACAACCTGCCAAAGCCACAAGCAAATAACAACACCGCAAAGCCAAAGAAGGACACGGGAAAGTGGTGTGAGTTCCATAAAAGATCCACTCACAACACAAGTGAGTGTCGGGCCAAGCCATCGCTGGTGGCCGAGATGAGGGCTTCTGAGTCAGATGCATGCTCCGACTCTGAATTAGAACCTGACAAGGAATGACAAAGGGAAATATATTATTGATATGGAGCCCAACATCACTATTGCCACTGCGAAGATCCAGAAGGAGGAATTGGAAGATCTAGAGGAGGAGGAGCGTCTCTTCCACTCCTAGATGTGGGTAAAGGGTTCCCCGCTACAGTTTATTGTCGACAATGGGATCCAGAAGAACCTCATTTCAGTAGACGTCGTGAAGCGGTTAGGCTTGCCAACCACAGCACACCCACATCTATACACCATCAGGTGGCTTCACCAAGGATGTGATCTCCGCGTCAGCCAACAGTGTCGCCTTCCCTATAGCATCAAGCCCTTCACATATGAGGTATTATGTGACATTGCTCCTCTTGATGTTTCTAATGTATTATTATGCCAACCATACTTGTGGAAGTGACATGTTGTGTATGAGTCCCGACCTTGCATTGTTATTGTTACTTTGGGAAATAAGCTGTACAGGATACCATAGGTACAACCGCCTGCTGCTATCTCTTTGGTTACTACAAAAAAATGTAGTACACTCATTTCCAAAACCAAGAAAATTTTTTTTCTGATGATTTGCCCCTAGGGAAAGAAGAATACTGTGGCCACGACCTCCAAACAGGGCTCCTTGGCATGACAACAACAAATGGATAATGTTGTGGAGGAGTACGGGGACATCTTCACCTCACCCACACGGGTTTCTCTGCACTGTTAAGTCAAGCACCCCATTGATCTGACCTCAGGTGTGCTGCTACCTAATGGACCGATCTATCGGTGCTCTATTCTAGAGAATGATGAAATCAAGAGGCAGATTCAGGAGCTACTACAGAAAGGTCACATCTGGCCAATTTCATCGCCCTGTGGGAGCCCGATCGTGTTGGTACAGAAGAAGGATGGGACTTGGAGACTCTGTATTGACTATCAGGTGTTGAACAAGATCACTATCCGGAATAGGTACCCGATCCCATGGATTGATGACCTTTAGGACCAACTCAAAGGGGTGAAATATTTCAGCAAGATCGACTTGAATTCTGGGTATCACCAGGTACCAATCGAACCCTCTAATGTGTGGAAGACTACCTTCAAGGCCAAGGAGGACCTTTTCGAATGGCTGAGCATGCCTTTTGGGTTGACGAATGCTCCCGCAACCTTCATGAGGTTGATGGACGACATCTTGCGGCCATTCACCAACTCATTTGTACTGGTGTACTTGGATGACATTATGATCTTCAGCCAAACTTGGGAAGAGCACCTCCACCACATTCGACAAGTCCTCCAAACACTGCGACAACACAAGTTGTGTGCCAATTTAGAGAAGTGCACCTTTGGCATGACACAGGTGTAATATCTGGGATACATTATTGATGAAAGGGGGGTGCATGTGGATCCAACTAAGATCCAAGTCATTTGGGATTGGCCAGACCCAACCACTCTAACAGAGCTTCGCAACTTTCTGGGTCTTGCTAATTTCTACTGCAATTTCGTGTTGGGATTCTCTCTGATCACTTGGCCCTTGAGTCAAGTCACCAAGGGAGGTGCAAAAGAAAAATTCTTTTACGTTAGAATCTCAATAGAAGGCGTTCGTAGAAATGAAACATCGCCTCTATTCTACCCCAGTGCTCACATTACCAAACTTGCAACAACCATTTGAGATCGAGACAGATGCCTCTGACTATGTTATTGGGGCAGTTCTTACTCAAGAGGGGCATCCAGTGGCATATCATAGTGAGACATTGTCTAACACAGTTCACAAGTATCCCACTTATGACAAAGAAATGTATCCATTGTGCAAGATTTTCGATAATGGAAGCATTACATTTTGGGGAAGAAACAATCATCTACACAGACCACCGACCCCTGCAGTTCATATAGACACAAGGTAAGTTGCAGAACGATTGCCATCAAAGGTGGTCCACATATCTACAACAGTTTCATTTGAACATCAAGTACAAGAAGGGTAGCACCAATAATGTTTCAAACTGCCTCAGCTGACCACCAATCGTGACGCTAACCACCATTCTAAAATCTTGTGGGCACGAGACTTTTGATTGGCTACTTCTCTATAAGAGCGATCCAGAATTCAGCCACACATACAAGGCACTCTTGGGGGGTACGCAAGTTACAAATTTTCACGTCCAAGATGCACTGTTATGTCACCTGGGACACCTTTGTGTTACTTTAATCGAGCATGCCAAGATGATATGGGAAGCACACTACAGTCAATTTGCTAGGAATTTCGGGGTCAAGAAAACAGTGGCAGTATTGCATAAGTATTTCTATTGGTTGAACCTTCGATAGGATGTCGGGAAGTACATCAGATCCTACACTGCTTACGCCATTGCCAAATCGACCATCAAGAAGCAAAGCCTCTATACTCCTCTACCTACCCCTAGTCGACCTTGGGGATCCATATCCATGGATTACATGTTGGGCCTTCCTTGTACTAAGCATGGAAACGACTGTGTTTTCGTGGTTGTCGACAGATTCTCGAAGATGGCCATTATGGTGGCCTACAAGAAGAATATCACAGCAGAAGCCATTGCTAAAATCTTCTTTGAACGAGTCTGGGTGCACTTTTGGATCCCATAGTCTATCATATCAGATCGGGACAACAGGTTCCTCAGCACATTTTGGTCTAGCCTCTGGTAAATGCTGGACACCAAGCTCACCAAGTCCACAGCTTTCCATCCCCAAACTGATGGCCAGACAAAGGTCGTCAACAGGATGATTGTACACATTCTGCGCATGTACAATTCAAAGCATCCACGCACGTGGGATGAGTGCCTCCCCTATGTACAACATAGTTATAATCGGGTTCTCCATAGCTCAACCGGCCACAACCCCTTTCAGGTGGGCTTGGGATTCTAGCCACTATGTCCCATTAATGTAGCCATGCCATTTGCGGCTACTCAGGCGAATTTGGCTCATGTCCAGTCTAAAGTTGACAAAGTGGACATATTAATCGAGCGCATTTAGCACATCTGCCAACAGGTTCATGACATATTGGACAGAGTGAATTCTAAGTACAAGCAACGACATGATCAACATCGGGTGCCACACAACTTCCAGGTGGGCGACAAAGTGTGGCTACATTTGCAGAAGGAGCGCCTCACTGGACCCCACCGCAAGCTTCGCCCACTTCGATATGGGTCGTACACCATCACCAAAGCTGTAGGGAACAATGCCTTCGAGCTCAGTATTCCACCATTCCTTGATCTATACCCAATATTCAATGTGGACTACCTTCGTCCCTACTTCCCACCTCTACTGGACACCTCTAACATTGCAGAACAACTCACACATTCAAAGTTAGACCCAGACTGCATGTAATAGGCCACCACAGATTGTATCATGGACATGAAAATCAAGAGCACTCGCCAACAGAATATCCAACTGTATCAGGTTGTCAAAGCTGGCCAACTCCTGCACCAAGGCAAGTGGTTCACCAGGGACCAAGTTCAGCAGAAATTTTGTCATCTCATGGAGGAACTCAATGCAATGGGGACCATTGCTTCCTAAGGGGGGAGGAATGATCCAGGTGGATATTGGTGGCCACCCACCTATTCCACTTGAGGCCCCACCATTGTCTCTTTCATTTTTTCAGTTTTGGCACAACTTACTATTTTTAGCAATTTTTCGGGTCCTGAACTTCCGGAGCTGTTTTGAGGCCCTAAACGACATTTTTTTGGCATTGTGCCTCTGGTGCATAGGATTTGATATTTTTAGTCAGTAGTTTTAGTCCTCAGATAGATCTTTCTAACGATTTATCATGTGTGTCAAACAGAGATAGTATGCAAAAGTTACGACCTAGGGAAGTTGAAACATCAATTTACCCAAACGGGGCCCATAGTTTTGGCGCTTCATCTCCTAGGGTTAGGTTTTTGGATGTTTAGGGTTTTCCATTGTTTCTCTATAATAAATAGGCCCTCAAGCCTCATTGGAACACAGTTCAGAGGCTTGTAGCCGCCACATCTCTTCTCATAGATAAGCTACCAGTAGCCTAGCTAGTTTATTTCCATTATGTCTGTAAGCAAATTTCAGTTCTTTGATATTAATGAAATGAAGTGTTATTTCCACTACATATTTGTATTTATGGTTATATGTGTATTATGTTGCGTTCTTGCATAAATCTAGATCAATATCATAAGTTTATTTATGAAACTAGTGTAGTCTTTCCCTTTCTCATAGTTACAATTAGTCTCTACATTTAATGAATGGTATTTGCATTTCTGCAATTAGGCTAATACTCGTTTCCTTGCAATTAGGGAATGTTTTTTTTTTGTATTTCCATATAAATTCTCTTTGTAGATTAGCTGAAGGAGTGATATCTTATTTGCTTGATATGATTCAATGAATGAGGGTGACATGAGTATAAATTGACCTATTGTGCATATGACACTGTCGCCTCTAATTTTGTATGAACCCAGGGTTGATAGTTTAAGTTGAGAGTCTTGGGAGTTTCAACATCCTTGATGCAATACCAAGGCTCATCACCTGTTATCATTGTTGGACCCTTTGTGAATTGGGGCATTGACTTCATGACCGGTAACCCTCGTTCGACTGGTCTACATTATCGTGTTTGTAAACTATTTTACTAAATGGGCTGAAGTGACGCCTACATACAACAACAATGATGAAGCAAATCCATAATCTATTTTCAACCATGTCATTTCCATATTTGGTGTGTAACAAGTCATCGTTACAAACCATGGTAAACATTTTCGAAATTGCATGATGTCTAAAATTACCACCAAGTTGGGCCTTCAACAGGACAACTCAAATGCCTAATACCCACAATCTAATGGGAAAGTAGAAGCCATTAATAAGGTTTTGAAAATGATGTTGTAATGCATGATAGGGATTTATAAGACAATTTTTCACCTCATTCTATTTTCCGCTTTCTGGGCATATCGAACATCTGTTCGAACTGTGGCTAGATTCACACCCTTTTAGTTAGTGTATGGTCTAGAAGCACTTCTCTCGATTGAATGTGAGATTCCATCTTTAAAGCTCGCCATCGAGCTTCTTCCCACAACTTCTGCAAAAGAAGAGCATTTTTTACATATAGCTCGCTTAGATGGGACTCAACGCGATGCCACAATAGCCAATGAGTGCCACAAGAAACACATAAAAGTACAATATGAAAATATGTTAAACCTCATTCCTTCTTGGAAGGTAATATGGTATTTTCATATGATCAAAAAGCTGGAAAATTAGGAGTTGGGAAGCTTGAACCGATGTGGCTAGGCTCGTATATAGTCAAATGTGTACTTGCAAAAGCGGTTATGAGCTCATTGATTTCAATGGAATCCCTTTAGTGCAACCCAAAAATGGGTTGTACCTGAATTATTCCTAGATTAACTTTTCATAGTGACTGTTTACATGTTGTATAGGTGTGTAAGTGCGTTTGTAGTATATTTCCTTCAAATTTTCCCACCGCCTCTGCTAATCTTGAATTACATTTGATTTGCAGATGTCAACATTCCCTTAGCCATATGTTGTTTATGTCGATGGTGATAGTCATAATACTTAGAACCTTTCCTCCGTAGTGTGGGCTATCTATGCTCCCAATGGTGAGTTATTGAGTTTACAAGGAATTTGTATTGGTCGCTCAACTAATGATATCGCTAAGTATAACATAGTGATTGAATTATTGTTTGATGCCATTTATCGTGGCATTCACCATTTAGTGGTCATAATTTATTCACAACTCGTACTATATCTAAACAACGTTTATTCAATACAGAGTCTAACTATACTACACATGTTTTTAAGGGTTCACCTTCTAAAATCACATTTTGATTACATTCAATATCAACATATTCCTAGAAGTCTAAATACATTGATTGATGCATTATCCAATTATGTTTTAGAAATACATTTGCAACACATGTAAATAATTCAATCAGCATCATGCATTGAACAAGAGAATAGAGAAAATAGGAAACATTGATAGATAATTGTATATAGTGTTTGGTTTTACAAAGAACTGTGTCTGAAACACATATGGCCACACGGTCTATAATATCAAAATACATGTAGAACAAATATGGCTCAAAGGCCTCATATTCAACTAATCCCGATGATGTTCATGATAACACACAATCTCACAGGAAACTTTGCACAACAACTGACTAATGGACTCCGACACTCCAACAATGTACCACTACACTTGAATAGGGATCTCATTGATCCTAGTATCTGACATGCTATGGGTAAAACCCTCAACGTGATGCTAAAACTTGGCAAGAGTCAAAACTATGTTAGGAGCATCCATCTCCTCCTCTACCCTTGCAACAAATCCAATCAATGCAAGTTGTGTTTGTCCCCGTCGTTGAAGATAAGATGATCCTATTGGTCATAGAGGTCTGATATCTGCATCTGGAACTAATAGTTAGTCTCTGATATATTAAAAACATAAGAAAAAAATTGTAAAGCACAAAAAACCAAAAATATTCAAAGTGAAATTGTTTTACCTGCATCACCCCATTGCTCGCCTTTAGGTAAATGAGATTTGGGTCTCCTCAAAAATAAACTCTGGTGTATGGCTAATCCTCGATCATGATAATTTGTACATGCATTCATCGAAAGAAAGTAGGTGTAAATCTCATCGATGGTGCACCCCCATGACGAGACATCATATCTACCCATTGCCTCATCTATGGAATTCTAGGTCTCGAAAATTTGCAAGAGATCTGTTGAGGACGAAGTAATGGTATCCTCTTTAGAGCGAAAGATACTAGAATAAAACCATACTCGAATTTCTTCAAGTGTATATCCTTTTCTATATTCATTTGTTCCTTCAGGTTAGCCAATACCCCTTCACACCAATTGAAGACAGTAGGTTATATGCACTCCAATGCATATTGCATTTGAGACTTGGTAGCTTAATGCAAAGTGACACTACCAGCAAATCGAGTGATAGTAAAGAGAATTTTCCTAAGAGGAAGTTGAATGGCATATTTTATTTTTATCTTCCTATCCTTTGTTGCTTGAGAACTAGGCCTACAATGAAAAACTATATAGTCCTTCACAGTTTCACCACCTCTTCTCATGCCAAATAATGAGATAGGAGCTCCTCTTTGAGACAACCTTGTCAATAAATAGTTACCCCCAACCTCTATTGTGATAGCATGTGTTCCAAACCTAAAGAACTATCCCTGAATATCCCATGATCTGACCAAATATTTAAGTAAATAAATTTTGGACCTCATGCCTAGAATCAAGAAAAAATTAAGGAGTTCGCAGTTCCTTAGATCTTGTATTGTTGCTGGGTCATTGCAACAACTAAATTTTGAGATTCATGTTCACCTTCTCTCTAACTAAAAACCATTTTTTCTCTGGTAAATAGCTGCAAAATCACAAGAAGAACACATAGAATCAGCCTTGTGCAAAAATTTGATAGAAATACAACTCAAAAACACATTTTTTCCCAAAATTCTCCCATCGCACCTACCTTTCCATAGACAAAGTGATCCAGCAAACTTTTCCTTCTTGGAAGGTGTGCTGGTCTACTCTACCTAGTTTAAATTTTGAATACCCAATGCACCTCTTGATATAGGGAGGGTGTGATAGGACTAAGGAAAAAATCTAGACCCTAAACCACTGAAAACTCTCAAAAAAAATTCACCAAATGAAAAATAAAAGTCGTGAAAAAGGAGAGAAAGGATGGATCTTCTACTTGGAACTGGTGGCACTAGAAATGGTCCACCGGATTGGCTGTAATCACCTGCTGAAGTTTGAGGGTAAAATGCACTCAGAGCTCACTCACAAGAGGTAAAAATGAAAATGGTAAGAAATTTTTTTACTTTTCACTTTTTATGTTCAATTAGTCATTATTTTTATTTTGACCTAATTTTTACCATATGTCATATATTTTTAATCCTTTTGTGGTGTTCTGAGCAGGTTAAAAGTCAATTGAAGGATGTAATGAAAATATTAAGTTGAATACATGTAATTTTGATGAAAGAGCACAATTTTGTCACTTTTTCGGGCTCTATAAACTTACGAAAAAGGAAGCCCATGGAGTCCTCTTTCATCTCTTTTCAGACTCCCAAAACATGAAAATATTTTCGAGCACTTGTCTTTTAGAACTCATAAAATTAAATGAAAAGATGTATAATCAGTAGTTTAACCCTTTCAAGAATGCGATAGACTATTTATGAAAAAGGAAAACTTTAGTCGAACATGGCTAAAAGGTTCTCCTGAGTATCATTTTCTGTCTTTTCATACTCAAGAGACTAAATTTACAAAAAAGAACCTTTGGAGTTTTCTTTTTCACCTCTTTTTAAAACTCTTTAAACATGAAAATGAAATCAAGTTACACCTTTTATGGCCTCGACAAACCATCAAACAACGTTGGACTCGTCGAACATGATGGGACCAAACCACTCCTTCCCATGGTTTTTTAAATATAATCGGAAGGATTCATGTGAAGGATGAACTGATAGATCAAGCACATGTTATCCTCCTTAAGCTTGTAAAAAATAAAGAGTTATTGGCTTGAAACAATTGGGAAATTTGGAAAATAGGGTATTTAACCTATTAATGGTAGTGAGTCACTCTTAAACATGACACTCTTTCACTTCATCTTCATGACTGTTGGGTTGGGAAATATGCTTTCCTCTTTGGTTATTCACACCATATCAAAAGCCTTCATAATCGGTTTTGAGTCAATGTTGCCAACTCCATAAAGTTTCACTGATATTTTTAAGAGAAGTCCCTTAGTTGACATCTACTACAATACCTTAAGTCTTAATTCATATATATCATTCCTGAACTAGCTATGCATCAACATCATTATATCTCAAATCTCGATATCCATTTTTTCTCATTGACGAGGGATACATCAAGGCCCTCCTGTGACGGGTCGCTTCCTATCCACATCATCTCATTATCCAAGAATTCGACTGAGAAAATCCTTTGAGTACCTTGGATCTTGCATACCTCAATGGAAATTTTCCTTGCTTTCAACGATAGGTTTTCATCATTGGTCTACGACTGAGAGATTTTATGTTTTGTTCGACTTCAACTCTTTCATTCACACCTCATGGAATATACTATAATACCTTGAGATCCATTATCATTATCAGTGGTTTATCTCACATCTGTTAACGACTTATATCATTGGCTGGTAATAAAATGGTGTCTACCATGTTCGAATCCAACACATTTATTCACATGGCTAGACTCGTACTATCGAGCGATGAGGTAGAAGGCCTTGGATCTAGTTCCATCCATCCAAGTTGCGATTTCAGGATTCATAAAAGATTAAAAAGCATGATGGTTATAATAATTCAGATAGTCATCCAAGCATGGGTCCACACTCTGTCATCAGTGGTCGAGACTTATTGATCATTGTACATGTATAATGGCTTATATGTTGAGTATGGGTATGCCTCCCTCAACAATGATATCATGATGATAATATGTATTGTAACAAATTATATCTTGACTAATCTATTCTTGATACAAACTTGTCACAATGTAAATAACTTCAGTCCTCAACCACTCCTTCTGGATTTCTACTTTGTTAGAAAATTATATATTATGGAGCAATGCAACACATAAAATATGCGGAAAATACAAGCACACAAAAAACACATAAAACTAGAGAGACACAGATATACGTGGTTCACCCAGTTTGGGCTACATCCACCCCGAACATCCAGTCCTTCCTTTCTATTAACCAGCAAAATGAAAAAACAAAACCTACAGCAGATCCGCTGTAATATCCTCTGTTCTTTCTCACAGTCTCCCTCTCTGTTTCTCGCTCCGAGAATACACATATATAATACACAACCGCAATACAATACCCTCATAAAAGCGAGGGGTTGCCTTCTAGGGCAAAAAACCCTAAACTAAACATAACTTCTACCGTCAGATCATTTGCCTAATGAACAGCCCAGATTGACTAGAAATTACTATACTTTTACAAGGCAATTTTACATCTGTTTTTAGCTTCGGGGGCGCTGTGCCCGAAAACCCCCGCCAGGGGGGGGGGGGCTCCGAAAATCGCTGCCGCCCCCCCTGGACCCCCCACGGTAGCGATTAATTATAGGTGGTGTTGCCCCCCCTTTTAAGGTACAGGGGTCCAATGTTGTGATACAAAGTAAACAAGATAATCAGGCTCCACACCCAACAATCTCCCACTTGGAGACTGATTGTAGCAACTCCACCGTTGCTTCATTTGTTGGACAATGACTCCTCTTTGGACCTGGTTGTTTCTCATATTCATCGTCATCCTTGAAGACCAATTGAAACTGAGCACATTCTCAGATTCTCCCTGGTTACAACTTTTGTTAGCATATCTGCAAGATTCTGGCTAGTGTGTATCTTTTCCAGCTTCAACTCTCCATCTTCTAATACTGACCATATGAAATGGTACTTGAGATGTATGTGTTTAGTCCTGGAATGAAATGATGAGTTCTTTGCAAGATGAATGGCATTTTGGCTATCACTATATAGCGTGCCCATATCATGCTTCTTACCCAATTCACCCATAAACATTTGTAACCAAATCATTTCCTTACTAGCCTTTGTAGCAGCAACATACTCGGCTTCTGTTGTTGAAAGTGCAACAACACTTATGACAGTTGTTCGACCTACAGTAAATACATATCCTGTAGTGCTC
The DNA here is from genome assembly GCA_034641835.2 of Pinus albicaulis. Classification (NCBI taxonomy): domain Eukaryota; kingdom Viridiplantae; phylum Streptophyta; class Pinopsida; order Pinales; family Pinaceae; genus Pinus; species Pinus albicaulis. The sequence goes on from CM076575.1 coordinate 1,451,517,314, forward strand.
CTCCTTTTATCTCTGTCACCTGCCATATCTGCATCAACATATCCCTGTAGAGCAATGTTTGAACCACCAAAGCATAATTCTTGATTTGTGGTACCTCTCAAATATCTGATAATCCATTTTACTGCCATCCAATGTTCTTTTCATGGATTGTTCATGTATACTAACTGTTGCATGCATGCCAATATCTGACATGTCTGGAACCATTGCATACATTAAGCTTCCAACTGCTGATGCATATGGAACTTTAGACATATATTCCATTTCTTCTTGGGTCTTGGGGCACATCTCCTTACTAAGTTTGAAATGGCTAGCAAAAGGTGTACTAACTGGTTTTGCATTCTGTGTATTAAATATTTTCAACACCTTTTCTATGTACTCATTCTGAGACAGTGTTAATTTGCGATTTTTCCTGTCTCTAATTATCCTCATACCAAGGATTTGTTTTGCAGCTCCCAAATCCTTCATTGCAAATGAATTTGCCAATTTTCTTTTGAGCACATTTATTTCCTGCATGTTAGATACTGCAACAAGCATGTCATCTACATACAATAACAATATAATATAGCTGCCATCATTTTTCCTTTTTAGATAAACACAATGATCAGAGTGACATCTAGTATAACCTTGTTCAGACATAAACTTGTCAAATTTTAGATACCACTGCCTTGGAGCCTGTTTTAAGCCATACAAACTCTTCTTTAACCTGCACACCAATTTTTCTTTCCCTTTTACCTCATATCCTTCTGGTTGCTGCATGTATATCTCTTCCTCCAAATCTCCATGGAGAAATGTTGTCTTTACATCTAACTGTTCAAGATGTAAATCTTCCACTGCTACAAGACTTAAGATAGTTCTGATTGAATTCATCTTAACAACAGGATAAAATATTTCATCAAAATTAATACCTTTCTTTTGTGCAAACCCCTTCACCACAAGTCTAGCTTTGTACCTCTGTTTTCCTCCATCTTCTTCCTTCAGCCTGTAAACCCATTTATTCTGCAATGTAGTTTTACCTGCAGGCAACTTGACTAAGTCCCAAGTCTGGTTATGCATTAAGGAGTCCATATATTCTTCCATGGCTAGCTCCCACTTCTTCCTACTTTCAACCTGCATTGCTTCTTCATAACATTCAGGTTCACCAGAATCAGTCAGCAATAAATAATATAATGAAGGAGAGTATCATTCAGGGGGTCTACTTATCCTGATAGATCTTCTAACACCACTTTCAGGTGTTTGAGGTGCCTGTTGTTGTGGTGGTGGTTGCTGCTGCTGGGGTTGTTGATTATTATTATTTTCAGGCACCTTTACTTTTTCAGATATCTCATCAAGAACCACGTATTCCTTGCTTTCTTTTTCCTGTTTCTTTTCCTGCAACTGATTCTTATACAAGACCTTTTCATTGAATATTACATCTCTGATCCTAATGATTTTGTGATTTTCATAATCATATAAGCGATAACCAAAATCATTAGCACCATATCCAACAAAGGTACATTTCTTTGATTTTGCCTCAAGCTTTGTTATGTTTTCTTTATTAATATGGACAAAGGCCTCACAACCAAAAGGCTTTAAAAAAGAGTAGTTTACCTTTTTACCTGTCCATGCTTCCTCTGGAATAGCACCATCCAAGGAACTTGAAGGCCCTCTGTTTATTAGATAAACAACAGTATCTACAACATCTGCCCAAAATTGTAAAGGCAATCCTGCATGCAATCTCATGCACTTTGCACGCTCCATGATTGTTCTGTTCATCCTTTCTGACACACCATTTTCTTGTGGTGTTATTGGAACTGTCTTCTCTCTACGAATTCCATGCTCTGAATAGTACCTATGAAACTCTTTGCTGCAATATTCACCTCCATTTTCTGATCTGAGACACTTCAACTTCTTTCCTGTCTCAATCTCAACCAAAGCTTTCCATTTCTTAAAAGTATCAAATACATCAGATTTATTCTGAATACAATAAATCCATGTTTTTCTAGTTGCATCATCAATAAAAGTAACATAATAACGAGAGCCACCGAGAGATGATACCTGAGCAGATCCCCATACATCTGTATGCACAAGCTCCAATTTTTCACTCTTCTTTTCTTTCCCAACTCTGAGAAATCTGACTCTCTTCTGTTTTCCATAAATGCAATTCTCACAGAAATCCAAATCAACATTCTTCAAACCTGGCAACAAATTTCTTGAGTGAAGAATCTTCATTCCCTTCTCACTCATGTGTACGAGCCTATGATGCCATAATGTTGCATCTGCTCCTTTGGAAGTTAAAGCATTAACAGAGTTAGAAATACCATTGCATAAATACAATGTACCAACCTTTTCGCCTTTTGCTATTACCAGGGCTCCTTTGGTGACCTTCCAAGTTTTATCCGTGAAAGTTGTCACACAACCTTCACCGCCTAACTGCCCTGTTGAAATCAAATTTTTCTTTAGATCTGGAACATGCCTTACCTCCTTTAGTAGCCATTAGTTTCCATTCTGTTGTTTTACAAGAACTTTACCCATTCCAACAATTTTACAGGGTTTATCATCACCCAAACGAACTTGTCCAAAATCTCCTTGAACATAGTCATGAAAATATTTCTTATCAGGTGTGGCATGGAATGAAGCCCTTGAATCTACAACCCAAGAATCAGTAACATTTTCGAAAGAAGGAATCAAAGCATCTTGTAACACATCACCTGTCACATTTGCTTCATGATTGTTTTCTTGCTGTGTGTCTCCTTCTTTTCCCTTCCGAGATCTACAATCTTTCTTTAGGTGTCTTTTCTTTTTGCAATTCCAGCACACTATCCCCGATCTGGACTTGGATCTGCCTTTCCTTGATTTACTGCGATATCCCGAGCTCTTTCCTCTTTCCATTCTTCTTCCCCTAGACTCTGCACTCAAAGCATTACCTGATGTCTCACCGGAGATTTTCCATCGCATTTCCTCGCTAAGGATAGCACCAACAACATCATCAAAATTTAAAGTACTAGATCCAGAGACAGAGTTACTAATGGCCATTACTAAACCATTCCAACTCTCTGGCAATGAGCACAAGAATAACATAGCTCTAACTTCATCATCAAAGTTTACCCCTATAGAACTTAATTGAATGGTAACTGTATTAAAATCATTTAAATGGTCTGCAACAGATCCACCTTCTGACATCTTTATATTAAATAGTCGTTTCATAAGAAATACCTTGTTTGAGGCCGAGGGTTTTTCATATAGTTTCGCCAACGTCTGCATCAAACCCTCTATTGTTGTTTCCTTCGAAATATTGAAGGCGACTAACACCACAAGGCACAACCGTACTGTTACGAGTGCCTTTCTATCAAGAATGTTCCATTCTGCATCTGTCATGGCCGTCGACTTCTTTGTTTTTCCGCTCAATGGTAGGTACAGATCTTTCTGATACAAATAATCTTCCATCTGCATCTTCCACAGCAGAAAGTTTTGGTCGTTAAATTTCTCGACCCTAAATTTACCATCGTCCGCCATTGCTCCCACTCGAACTAGGAACCCTTCTTTCCTGCGAGTTTATCAGCCAAATATACCTTCGGATTTGATACCAGTTGTTAGAAAATTATATATTCTGGAGCAATGCAACACATAAAATATGTGGGAAATACAAGCACACAAAAAACACATAAAACCAAAGAGACACAGATATACGTGGTTCACCCAGTTTGGGCTATGTCCACCCCGAATAGCCAGTCCTTCCTTTCTATTAACCAGCAAAATGAAAAAATAAAACCTACAGCAAATCCGCTGTAATATCCTCTATTCTTTCTCACAGTCTCCCTCTCGCTACCAAACAAGAATACATATATAATACACGGCCATAAATACAATGCCACTCATAAAAGCGAGGGGTTTCCTTCTAGGAGCCAAAAAACCCTAAACTAAACATAACTTCTACCGTCAGATCATTTGCCTAATGAACGGCCCAGATTGACTAGAAATTACTATACTTTTACAAGGCAATTTTACATCTGTTTTTAGCTTCGGGGGCGCTGCCCCTGAAAACCCCCGCCAGGGGGGGGGCTCCGAAAATCGCTATCGCCCCCCCCTAGACCCCCCACGGCAGCGATTAATTATGGGCGGCGTTGCCGCCCTTTTTAAGGTACAGGGGTCCAATGTTGTGATACAAAGCAAACAAGATAATCAGGCTCCACACCCAACATACTTTAGGGGGAAATATGTTACAAGTCATTTTTTCACATCCAATCAATTGTCCTGAAAACCAGATCAATCAACATCCTTAATACCTTACAATTATCCCTTTGAAAATTCCTAATAATTACCTCTCCAAAAAGTTTGAGTTTCTATGTCAATCGGCTCAAAAACTATGTTTTTGGCCCTAACACACCATGCACTTCAGTCTACCTATAATGGTTTCAAGTTTCATAACTGAGCACCTACACTGACCAACGTAGGTTTCCCTTCTTTACAGGTGCGATGGTTCTAGAATTTCGAAAAAAAATAAAAAATATTTCCTAATCTTCTCATTCCAAAAGCAGCTAAGGTGGTTTTAACCATTTACCATTGATAGAGATCTCAAATTCATACTCTAGAGGTCTTATCTCTTATCCTCCATCATATGTGGATCAAAGTCCTAGATTGGTAAATCCTAAACCACCTCTTTCACCCTTTAAATCTACTGCTTCCCATAGAGTTTAGGTTGGATTTTGGAGATTACTAGTGCCCTCATGTTGCTTCTTTGAGCTTAAGGAATCATCATTCATTGAGGCACTAGGGTTGAGGTTGAAGATTTAGTTTGTGGAAAGGAAGGACAAGATAATTGGGGAGACATCTACAAAGTCAATCATATATAAACAATTGTAAGTCTCTCCTTCATTTATTAATACAAAAAGCACTTTGTTTTCCTATACTTGTGTCATGTTGATGCTTGTGTATTTCAATTCCTTTTGACTAATAGATTAGAGATATTAGTCTATGTTATGTGGATATTGTAGTTCTCTTGCTTGTTTTATTAATTTTTTAGGTTCCATTTATAACACTTGGAGCTAGAGTTGGAGCTTACAAGCAAGGAGAAGAGGAGGGCTTACTACTAATTCCTGGTAGGTATTTCTTCTGTATTCTAATTTCTCTAAGGAAAACATATAAATTTTTTCCCCCGTTGTTTTTAGACAATACCACTAGATTTAGGGATTTCACTTTTGTCCATAGAAGAGAGTTTTCCACATAACAAGGAGGAAACATGTGAAGGAAGGTAGGGGCTAATAGAGAGAATTATGTACAAGAAAACAAGAGAAGCACTTATGTGGGTGCGATAGGAATTAAGAGAAGCACTCATGGGGGTATGACAAGAACAACGAGAATAACTTGTGGGATGTGATAGAAGAGTAGAGAGAGAGAGAGGATTCTCTCATGTGGATAGGTGAAGCACTCATGGGGGTGTGAGAATAAAAGAGAGAAGCACTCATGGGGGTGTGAAAAGAACAACAAGAAGCACTTGTGGGATGTGATAGAAGAGTAAAGAGAGAGAGGATGCTCTCATGTGGATAGGTGACCTTATGCATGACATAATTACCTATGCATGATTTTAGTTTTCAAGGTTTGGTGGGAAATGATAGTGTTAGAGTCTTTACTAAGTTAGAAGGCCAACTGGAATTACCATGGAATTTGTTTAAATTATGCATAAAATCATTAAAGAAGGGGATCATTGAGGGAATAATTGGATTAGTGAAGGGATCCTTTTATGTTGTGTAGGCATGAAAATCACAAAATGGAAACACCAAGGGAGCTATTCGCTTAGTGAAGGGCTCCCTTTCTGTTGTGCAGGCCCATTGTGGCCATGTTGTGAATAAGAAAAAACCTTGGCTCAATAGGTTGAAAGACCTCATACTAATTTATAAGTGGATGAACGAGAATAGCCTTCATCCTTATAGGACTAATAGATTGAGAAATAATTTCCTTTAAGTGCTTGTTGAATAGAGCAACTCAGAAACCACCCACAACAATTGGGAAAACTTTGGGCTTAATATGATTCAAGAAGAACTTATGAATTTGATTTGATGAAGGAGAATGGCCTTAATTACTCCACCCTGTAATGTGAAGTGAGAACTTATATCATGGCTTCTTGGTCTAGATTTTGGGTGGCCAAATACAAGAAAGATTATAGTGTAGTTGAGCCCATGGTGTTGAAAATGACACTAGGAAAGATTCTAATTTAATTTTCCCTTTAATCAAATTAGAAGAAAATTTAATTCCACATCTCATGACAACTTTTAAGAGTTAACTAAGTTAGTTTGACTTAGCTGGTTTAGTTAATTTGAGTTAAGGGTCTAATTTGAGTCATGTAGAGTGGTTCCTACTTTTTAGGAGCCCTGGTTGAGTTTATTTTGAGTTGTAATTAATTAATTCATTTTATCTTAGTTAAATTCAATTTAACTAGTTCCAACCATTGGAGGAACTAGTGGAAGGTCAAAGTGTGGAAGTAGAACTTGAACCAGACTCAATGATCAACTAGAGAACTAATAGATCAACCATAAATAACTCATGCATGTTTGAACTGAGAGATAGTTAGTTGAGATTGGAGTTCAAGGTAGTGTACTATCAGTTGTATAATCATCCAAATTGTACAGGTGGTGCATACAGTTAGAGGAAGGACCTTGATGGATTGCACAGTATTGGATTGGGATTTCCCTAATTAATAGGGGATAATTACCCATGGCCTCGAATCCTATAGGTTGTGGCAATCCTGAGTCAATTCCCCCAAGTGAAGGATGGGGCACCCCCCCAGATTGATAGTTGATTTTGATCCAGATCATAGTAATCCATGGGGCCTATTTGATGGAGTTTCTCAAATCGGAGGCACTCGAAGCAAGGGTAGATTTGTTCTTCACCTTTAGAATTCTCACCATTTTGAAGTCACGTTAGGGGTGGGAGGGGGTTCAAACAACTGGGCCGAGTTGGTTGCATGCAAAATTATTTTGTTGTTCGCCCTGGATAAAGGTGTGTCATAGTTGCAAATATTTGGGGATTCGTTGTTGGTTGTGAATTGGCTTAGAAAATTTCAAAAATGTAGAAATATTGATTTAGTCCCTTTAGTCTTAAAATTATTAAGGCTCAAAACGATTTTTTCTTTCTTTATTGTTGCCTATGTCTTTAGGGAGTGGAATTGTATGGTAGACTGACTCTCCCAATTAGGTTTGGTGTTGGCCCCAGGATTTTGGTAGGTGATAGAGCAACATAATGGGGTGAGGATCATATCATAGATGCGGTCCTTTGAGGGCCTTCCTCAATAATAATTTTTTCTCTTATGGCTTTGTGCATGTCTGTCAGCTTCATATTAGATGCTCTTTAGCATTGACTTTTCAGCTTCAAATCTTTTGCCTCTCACTCGACTCTATCTTTCCAAGTTTTTGGTTATTCTGTATGTCTATCAGGTAGCCTCTCTGGCTATGCTTTTTTATGTTATTGTATCTTAGTAGATGGGTTCTACCCCAAGATAATGTGCTTGTATGTTCTTTGTGGTATTCAATCAACTTTTGTTACTTCCTTTCGAAAGGGTATCTCCCCATTGCAGTTCAAAACACACTTGGTGTGTGTTGAATTTCCACGATCTTGGGTCTAGGATAAAATCTTAAAATCTCTGACACTACCAAACCAAGAATCTCAATGATACTACTTTGCACAACGGAATATAAACACCAGTAAATCACACACGCACAAAATATAGACAACTTTTTACATTTTTGAACCCAACTTTGTTATATTAAACAACATATAATACAACAGTCTAGGGCTCTCGCATCAGGGATAATGGCCCTCAATCATCTAATAGTACAAGATACAAATTGGGGCTTGGTGTTAGTACATTGACAACCAATCTTCCTTCAACAATATACTTTGACCATCTGGCTATTGCATGCTCTCTCAACTCCTCTTGGTTGTACCCTGCACCTGCCTAGTCCTTTGGCTCTCGATCTGTAGCTCCTACCTTTATCAATGCTCCAAGTCCATCTGGCCACTGAACCTTGGCTCTCAATCTGCTCTCTAGTTGTGCCTTAGTACATCAGGGGCATCAACACATCAAGACTCATGTCGAGTTGTTCACAACTATGTTTGTGAACAACTCTCAATCTGCCCACTGCTACTCCTCAACTACTCGGGGACTTTAGCCCACTATGGTCTTCATGTGTTTCTCCAATGAAGACCAACATAGGGCATGGAGGGTTGCCACCTATCACTGCAAGATGTCCATCTCCCACAATGAACACGAGCTAGAAGGACTTCCCATCATCTGCTGTAGAATTCCTTATCCACACACAAGTCTCGGGCTACTCAAAACTGCTCCTGGTTGATCAGACCCTTGAGCTCAACAACTGCCTCTTTAGCAACCTCTTTTGTCCACAAAAGTGTTGTACACAAAGCTCCAGCTTGAGCACTATCACACTATCCTTCAGCAGACTATAAATGCCCAATCCACATTCACACTTGGTCCACTCTCACGCAGCCCTCCAACAATCCATGATTGGCCAATACACGCTATAGTATCTGCTCATAGTTAGGGAATCCAAAAATCTAGGAAACCCTCCTATTCGCTGCCAACAAACTCCATCAATTCAATCCTCTCCTAGGACACCCATACAACCATCATCCAAGAGGACATCTGCAACTCTCATTGTTGTTGCCCACTTGCCTTGGTTTCTGTGCTTCTAGAAGACTAATTAGGCATCCAAACAACCCTAATCATTTTTTCTAGACCCGTGTTAACTTCTCCCACTAGGATTCCACCTATGGTCCTTTTAGGCCTTTAAAACACTGAATTAATGCACAAGGTTACTCCTCAACGTACCCTACAACTACCTACTCACAATAGTAAGGTGAGTTTTCCCCAAACTCATGTATAATGTCTATGTTCAGGCTGCAACCTCCCTTCAATGGTTGGGGCTTCGTGAGGAGGCTCTTACAAGGCCTCACGGCCCTACAAATCACCTCCCTACAATGTTGTACCTACAACACTCTCCAGTGGCCCATACACATACATGTAACACATCAAATCAACACTTAAAACAATTACAACATACTTTGAAATGCGGCTTAGATTCTACAAGGGATCCGCTCCATAAGCAGTCCAAAAATCATCCTCAAGGTCACCTAACAGGTTGCCTGAAGACCTTAGATACCTGCCCCAACTCCTTCAGAAATCCACACTTCTTCAACAGTCCAAAAGCCTCCACAAACTTGTGTTCCAGGCCTCAAACTTCGATGTATTATTTCGTAGGTATTTAATGATCTCTTGGATGTCTCAATAATGATCTCGCACCCCTCATATTTATACAAAAACATGAGGGCTCCATGAACTCATGAAGGGTCATGTCTATTGGACGAATTCTCCTCAAGCCTATAAGACTTGACTATCGTAATACTAATGACAACTTCAAAATTTCAAAACTCAAATTCTAGAGCTCTGCTTTGAGTGAGTTTCAAAGCGTTGAAATTTCCACACCAACGTTTATCGCCTCAAATTTTCTCATGCTCAATTTCATCATGGTTTTGGCCCAAATTCCGATGGCTGCAAAACTCCATGGTTGGGTTCCAAGCCCACAATTGACCCTTGTGGCACTTTTCCATCCAAACCCCAGACCCTAGGGCTTGGAGTACCTCCCAAGCTACACAAAAGTCAACAATGTGTATGTTGCATGTAACTATATTTTTCTCATAAATACTAGTTATGTCCTTTTTTTCTGGGAAAAAAGTTGTATTATTAAATTATAGTATTTTATATTTTTATTTTAAGATTGTGATTTTAGGGTTTATGGTCTTTAAAGGACTCATTTTTTTTTCACTATGACATTTTCAATATTTGTTAATAAAATCTACATCCCAAACATTTGATTAATTGTCTTCAAGATTAATATTGGTACAAATTCAAAATGTTGACATACAATAATAAATATTATGGATTATTTTTCAAATTTGGATTTTATAAATACAAACCACAAAAAAGTTAGAACCATTAATCCATGTGATGTATAACATGCTATAGATATCTTCTTTTACATGATTATAACCTTGGTGGAGTCATGAATGAGATGAGACTTTATTTGTCTTAGACACCATTTTCTCATCCCAAGAACCAAGAAGTTTAATTCAACATAACAAACATTTGATCCTTAATGGAGTTGATGTATGAAATGAATGATCTTTTCTTAAGTGTTGTATTCGAACCACTAAAGTCAAGAATTTGACATTGTCCCTATAAACAATGCCAATTGTTACCCCCCAAACTTTCACTTTCAAATATAATGTCCAATATACGAGTCAAAGCAAGTTTGGTATGGCACTAGAAGCAATCCACGTTATCATGATAACATTCGTCTCTATCATTCACAATTGGTGCATTTACAATGTAAGGGGGATCCCCTATAAGCTACTTCGATATGCAATTTATGCTAATAAAGGCTATGATTAATTAACAAAAATAAATACTTTAAGATGTATCAATGAAAATACAATAGTTTGATAGAATTGGTGCCTATCCTTTGGGCTTATGGAGTCATGCATGGGTTTGGTAATGATTAGTGAAGAATGCTAATAATATAATATAATTTGAATTTTCAACTTACTAATTTAGTCAATTTGAGTTTTACATCAATGCTAAATGAAAGTGTTTAAAATAAATGTCAAAGTTTCATATACCATATAAACAAAAACAACCAATATACCATATACACAACTCATAAACCATATAAACAAAACAACCAATATGTTGTTGAGAAACCATAGAGAAGTATGATAATAACAATATCTAATTATATGTATAGAAGCAGAGCATTTCAAGGGATCACACCCTTTTGACATGATTATAGCTCCTTTGATATTCCTTGTTGTATATAACATGTTATGGATTTCTAAACAAGTATTTATAATCATGAGGTGAGACTTAATTTGTCTTAGACACCATTGATTGTTGTCACCCCCATATTTAAGAATTTAATTCAATGGAAAAAGGCCTTGTACATTAATATAATTTCCATACGATATGAATGAATTTGTCATCAAATGTTGTAGTTGAACCACTTACCTTCAGAATTGGACAATGCCCTTCAAAAGAATGGCAATTATTACACCCATTCTTTCACTTTTAAATATAAAGTTCAATATATTAATCAAAGCGAGTTCCTTGCCATGTTAGATGCAATGACAATTATCACCTTGGAATTCACATCTCTCACTTTACAACTAATACATTTCTAATGTAGGAGGGATACCTTAAAAACTACTTCTAATCTATAATTTAAGCTAAGAAAGGTCGTGGCTAATCAATGAGAAAAAATAATTTTAAGATGTATAAATTAAAATATGACGGATTTATAGAATTGGTGTATATGCTTTAGGTTTATGAAGTCTTAGTTTACAAGCAAAGGCCTTGAAATGATTGATAAAGAATGTCAATATAATCTAATTTGAAGATTCAACATGTTAACTAAATCATCTAGTTTTTACATCAATGTTGGATGAAAATGATCGAAAATAAAATAAAATTATATGTAACCATACATAGCTCATTAACCACGCAAACAAAACTACTAGATATGTTATTAATCAAAATTTCATATGTAGAATAAGTTGATATGCAAGGAGTCACACTCCTACTCTTGCTTAACTTGAATTCCCAAGGAATAGATACAAATACACATGAAAGGTAGAGGCAAATTGATTCACAAACAACTTGTGATTGTGGCACTAATGCATTAGTTTGATATGCATAAAATAGAACAAAATGGAAGGAACTATTGCAAGTAAATTAGTTCTCCACTCCTCCATTGAGCCAAAGGATATGATCTTTGAGAATATACACCCTTGGAAAGACTTCTCCTTCCCTTTTATAGATTTACAATTTGGTTCAATTATTGATCATATTAACAAAGTCATAGATGATCATCCTCCCATATGATCATTCATTAAATAAATCACTGACCATCTCATCAAAATCACCTCTAGGCTCCACTTTAGGTCCAATTTGATATCTCTCTCTCTCTCTCTTAAATCCAAATTGGAAAAATGAACACATGAAATGAAATAGGACATCTTTTATCATTCTTAATTCAAGGATTTTCTACAAACCATTAACTCAATATACTTTTATGAAAAACTGTGGTGGGGTGGAGGAATTTGACCTCTACAAAATATATCTAAATTTCCAAATTGGAAAAATGAACACATGAAATGAAATAAGACATCTTTTATCATTCATAATTCAAGGATTTTCTGCAAGCCATTAACTCAATTTCCTTTTATGAAAAACTGTGATGGGGTGGAGGAATTTGTCCTCTACAAAAATATCTAAATTTCAAATCTAGATTCAAAGATTTGAGGTTGTCAAATGCTTAGATATCGATCCCTTATCAATGTTAATGAAATATCATTCCTAACTAATGAAAGGTTGTTTTATAACACATAAACTCAATATTTTTGTATGAAATTTTGTGGGAGGGTAGAGGAGTATGCTTATATGACATAATTTCATATCCAAACTCAAAGACTTGAGTTCGTATAGTATGGTAAAAAACGAGACTCTTATCTCTATTGAACAATTATAATGCACTAAATTTTAGATCAAGTTGCATTGTTTTCAAGGCTTGGTCATAATATTTAATTCAATATTTCCTATTATTTTGTTAGAAGGTAAATGAATATTCATTTACTATATATCCACATTTTGTGGCCAAACTCAAAGATTTGAGCTTGCAAAATTCTAAAATATTGAACCCCTTCCACTACCAATGAAAGCTTGTTCCACAATCCTCAAACTCAATATTGTTTTATAAACTTTTGTGAGAAGAGGGAGGAATTTTTCCTATACATGTCCAATTTCATACTCATGATTCAAATATATCTTGTTGTAGAATGCATACATCCTAAACCATTATTGTTGCTAAATTTCCAGCAATGTAAACAATAGTTCAAAAATGTATATTCCAAGGCCATATGCTTGATCTAAGTGCACCCATCTAAGTTGAGTATATATCTCAAGACACACATCTTCTCAATTGAGAAAAATTTTCAAGACTGTAACCACCAAGTACCACAAAAATGTCCCTTGAGAATGTGAATGTAACTTTTATTGACAAATACTCTTTTTCAACACTAAAAAATGCGAGCACCACACTCAAGAAAGCTAAATAAGATGACAAAATTTGTAAGGGAGATATCCATAACCTAATAATGCACTAGGACAACTTAGATTCACAACTTTTGAATTTTAGGTATATTATCTCAATTCCTTTGCTTATTGATGAGATTATGGATTTTGCAAATATTTGAGTCGGTAAGCCCAATAATCTTGACATGCAATTTTAGGAACAAATAAATCCCCATATTACATAGCTAGTTTTTCCCTCAAGCATCTCTTACAAGGAAACCCTTTTAGGAGATTGACTCTTTTTGGCCATTTAGTTAAACATGATTAAATCCAGGTGCAAGTTGGAAATGTGAAGATGGAGGTAGCACACCTACTTCAATTATTAGATTTTTGGGTTAGAGTTCCCATTGTAATGAGGAAGGAGCTCCTTGTTATTCAATTTCTGACCCACTCAATCTAGTTTGAAAATAGATGCCCTTGATGCATAATTGACTATGCAATTTGTGAGTGTTGAGAGCATTACACAAGATGTTCCACACCCAATGTTCTTGATATTCCTTGATTTGGAAAATTTCCCACAACACCCTTGGCTATATCTTGACCAAAGAGGCATATAGAGCTTGCATACATAAAATGATGAATGGGAGCTAATCTAGGTTGGTCTTAAGCCCACGACTAATTGATGGGGATTAACCCCTAATGGTAGAGATCCTCCCCTTAGAGTTGACGTGATTCCCACTTTGGCTTGATATGGAACTATATATTGGCCAATTGGTTTAGATGCACTATGTCACTTCTCGTTAATTTTATAGTTTTTTAGTTTGTACAACCTTAATGACTAACATTCTTCTCACCATTGCATGTCATCATTTTGATTAGTTGATGAGGACTATTGATTGTTGGCTTTATGATTTTGGATGCTTTATTCATGACCCTTTTTAAAATAAAACACACACACACACATAAAACATGTTATTCCAAAAAAAGACAAAAGATGGGAGTTTCGCTCCTTTGAAACAAGAAAATACAAATAAGCATCTATAAGGTGTAGGTTCACCATCAAAGATCGTTAGTAAACAAAAAAACATCTAAAAAGTTTATCAAATTGGTAGAGAATATATATCAAAGTTGGTAATCTAAAATAATAGTCCCACATGAAGCTTACACTCTAATAAATACCAAGTCAATGTGAGAAACATGGATAATGAAACTAATTGTAAAGAGTGAAACCCAAATAACTAAATTGAACTAGATAGTAGGACAAAAAAATAAAGAATAAAAAGTAAACCATCATGCAAGATTAAATAACCTTTGAAATGTCATCAATTATTACACAATAATAATTTCATTTGTGATACAATGACCTCACAAGAGAAAATGCTAGTCATTCAATGTGCACCTAACACATGTTGGTCATCCTTCTCCCATAACTACTATTCATGGGAAATAAGTTTTTTAATTTTTTTGAAGTGTTCGTAACTACAAATTTACAACTTTTATATATTATTTTTAAATCAAGTTACATCCTACATGCTATTATTTTAATAACATATCTTTATCTTATAAATTTGTTTCATATTTTGATATTTTTATCAACATTTTCTATATATATTTTATTAAAAAATTCTAATAACAAAAGCTACACCACCCTTGCCATTAGACTATAATCCCATAAATTTTCTATTTCTTTCCTTAGATGAACATTACAGCTTTACCTATAAAAAAATATTTAATTTAAGTCCCTTTATATATCTAATACACCTACAGTTGCCAACTAATCTCAATTACAAACAAAACTTAAAATCACAAAGCCCATGTGACCGACTCGGTTTGCTTTTTCCAAGAAAAATTCAGGTCCAGCGTTCTTCCACCCATGTGACTTTTGGGGTTGGTCTTGACCCACTTAACTCCCTATATATTTGGGATTTTTTAGATCAATTTTGTTATATGCATTTGTTTACTTTATTTGTTCAGATTCATATTGCTTTACGCTCACTTCTTCTTATTTAAGAAATTTGCTCTTTGCTCCGATAAGCGGCCGAGGACCAAAGCTACCAGATCCTTCGGAATCTGCTTCCATCGGTTGGCCTTCGCCAGATCTATACATCCAAAGCACAGGTAAGTTACGCTCGAGCCCCTTCTAACGCTTTCTTTTGAGCTTTACGGGCAAAAAATTGGCATTGCTTCGATCGTTTACACCCTAAATCTGGCCCTACAAATGCCGTTTTCACGGACCTCACTGAAACCCCTATGGCTTTTGCGATTTTCACTGTATATATGGCAATGAGAACTTCAACTGTTTAATGTGCGTTTGTCTTGCATTTTAGTAGTATTCTCTCACGTATGATTCTTTTCATCCCCTGTTAGGGTAAATCTCAGGCCGAAGGGAGATCTGCCCGAAATTTACCGTCTGCGTGAGTCGGCCATTGTTTAAATCTGTAAATTTGGGTTGCCGGTAAATGCTTGCCTCGAAGCTTTGATTATGGCTAAAATGTGGCATTTTTTGGGCCGTATTTCGAGTTATACTAGCACTGCTTTGATGGCTTTAAATAGCTGCATTAGTTTAGATCGCATGATTTTAAGTGCTTGACTTAGGGTATGCTTGCATTTTGTAGAGATTCATGGTATTTGTATTATGTTTCATCGCCTGACATGTCTGTTCCTTGGACATTAAATGAAATGCAGTATAGTCAAACCTTTTTTGCGAATGTGCTCTCGTGGTTTTCGTTTTACGGTTTAGGTTCTTTTGGTCGTAAATGTTATTTAATGCATGCTTACCGCTTTTGAGGGGAATTTTTGCGGTTCGGCGCTATATGGAGGTTTCTTATTGTCCTGAGATACTGAGATAAACAAAACAATTGTAAACCTAAGCTTTGTACTGCTGATTTTCATAGAAATGGCATCGAGTGGAATTGAGGAAAGGTTTTCTTTTCTGGATTATCTGTGAGCAACTTTGGAACAGTTGAACTCCAATTTTAAAATGTATCTCACAGATGATTTCCGTAATTTGAGGAATTTGGTCTCCATGAAATGCCTTTTAATTAGGGCTGTAGGATATCAATAGTTGTATGATATATAGGGTCTATATACATTGTTGTTTGCATCGAGAGGAATTGAGGAATTGTTTTCTTTTTTGGATTATCTGTGAGCAACTTTGGAACAGTTGAAGCCCAATTTTAAAATGTAACTCACAGATGTATGATTTCCGTAGTGTTAAATTGGTCTTCATGATTTCCTTTTATTTAGGGCTGTAGGATATCAATAGTTGTATGAGGTTACCGCATGTGGTTTATTTTAGAGCAAAAATTTTCATGTATTGGGAATATTTTGTTACTGGCCGAATACTAAATGTAGAGTAAGTGTGGCATTATACGGCCGTATTTGTGCAGGTAGTCTTTGATTTGATTTCCATGATTTCAAGATCATATTTCCTATAATCTATGTACATGTCAATTTACCATTGACCAATGTCCTTGGTAAGGAATTATTTGCTAGGTAGAGTATGCTTGATGATTTTATCTCGTTATTTGTATAAGCACTCATCTTGCCTTGTACTCCAATGATGGATAATCCTGCAAAGGTTTTGGCAATCAAACATTTATGTTTTGTTGGATCTATATCATGTCTTTCGTATATGTAAGGGCACTGCAGTTTTTAACGGACATCCAATGTTTTCTTTTTATAGTCTTTTTGTCTGATCTAGCATTATGTGTTACGAAAGATCAAGAAAGATCTCTAAATGGTGCTTTTTATCTGCATTGTAGTAATATTTTTGTGAATGATGCTGTTATGATCTAAGATTGCAGTAACTCAGTTGAATGCCTCAGCCTTCTCTTTTTAATTGCAGCGGGCATTTGATTTTGTAGTACAATGGCCCCAGGTTCTAGGAGTATAACTGATAGTTTTTAAAATCTCATGTAACCCAGCGCTTTTGGTATATGTTCTTTCTGGTCTTTAGTATGAAATACTCGCACTTGTTTTCTATAAGTTTCAATTTAATAAGTTGCTCTTAACCCTCTGTTTTTTGTATGTTTTGATCTGTGCATATATTTATGATCTTTCTGTTTTTTGAATTTTGAGTTTTTCTAAATTCATTGGATTTTGGTTGCTTATTTTCAGGGCTCTGTTGGACTGGTCAGCACCTTTTTATTCGTAAGTTTCTCTGGTGACCCTTGAAAAAACTAAATTTGAAAGATGGGTCGTGGTGTCAGCAGCGGTGGTGGTCAGAGCTCTCTGGGCTACTTGTTTGGCAGTGATGAGCCCACGAAACCAGTGCCCACCCGTAGTGAGCCTGTGCAAAACCCAGCACCTTTGGTCAGCGAAGCTCCACAGAAGCCAAAGGTAGTTTCTTCTAAATCTCCAGAAAATGGAAGTGAAGTCCCTGCAGGTGTGCATGGATCAAACACTAATAACTATTTTCGTGCTGAAGGACAGAACTGTGGAAACTTTATAACGGTAAGACAGCCTCTATGTTCTTTTGCTTTAGTTTCGTCTTTTGTATTGGTCCATTCTGCAGATTGATTTTTATCTAAATCAATAATTTTCATCCTTCTTGGTGCTGTTGTCAAAGTTACATTTTATGTCATCAGTTTTGATCGCTTGCTGATGCTTGGCTTGATGTTAACTTTTACAGGATCGACCATCAACCAAAGTCCATGCTGCTCCTGGTGGTGGTTCTTCTCTCGGATACCTTTTTGGTGCCCCACCGGGCAAATGAAAGGGATTGGTCATTGGAACTTCGAAGTTATAACTGTTTGCTGTTTATGTCAATTTTAGTTTAGATGCTTCTCGTGAATTGAAGCTTTTCTCAGGACAATCTCCTTTAACAAACATTTGGCATTCTGCCATTCACAACTGACTAAGTTGGCGTTTTGTCATTTTCAATTGACTATGTTTGTTATTGTTCTGGTTGTTGCGAAAGGCAGTGGATTTATGTAATATAATGACGGACCTATATTTTTGATGAACTAGAATTTGGTTATGTTTAAACTTGAAATTGACACCTCCATACAAGCTGATAAATGTTGGGTACAGTAATGGATGGCATAGAATTGTCTAGAAGTTGATATTTGTTTGAACATCCTGCTTATTTTACTGTGTTTATTGCATGATTGTATTTCAATCCCCACGAAATCGTCCAGAATTTGGTGAGTTTTATGAAAACACAATCTAGTTTTCTGTTTGAATGTTGTCAGGTATATATTTTTAAAGGTTCGTGGAAGAAAACAATAATCGTTTCGATTCTTTTATTTGATTAATATATTTATTCTGGCTGACTGGCTGGGGGATTATCAAAATTAGTTGGCATTTAACTAAACTATATCGAAATCCTGCTTTCTATATTATAAAGTTAAATCATGTGATTTTTTTTTTATCAACTCCATCTTGTCAGTGGACTGCAATCTGTTCAGATGTAGATTTATAATTAGCTCTACATTTTTCTTTAAACTGTGTGAATATGTTGTCATGAACTTGTTATGAGGGTATTTTTATTCTGTATGCAATTTTATATTTGTTGACCAGTAGTCATTTTTTAAGAGAATCAATTGAAATGATAGCTACGATAGCAAATTGTTTGAACTGGGTTCTTGGCTGTACAATATATAAGATTTGTTGCCTACGAAAGCTAGATCTCATCAGATATATGAAGAGTGAAAACAATAGAATATCAGTACTGTGGATGCTACAAATTTTGAAAATAGAACCTTGTTTTCCAAAAAAATGTATTGCACAAGTTTGGGAAAATTGTTTTGCATAACTTTAGTACACTTTTCCCTCTACTTGGTAAGAGTGTTTTGGAGGCAGAAGCTATTAACTTCACTGGTGACAATCATATCTCACATTTGGACTAGTTTCAATAATAATAATGAAACTAATTTGTTGTTTTCTAAGTATAAAGCAATAATTTGACTTGTGACAATCATCTCCCATTTAGATTGTATTAGATATTAATGATAGTAGTTGAGATCCAAAGAATTATAATTGGTAATTGGTATCTGCATTGTTTTCATAGTTTTTGACATTGGTGGGATTCTTGGTTAACAATAACTAGTATTTACATTGTTTTCATAACTTTTGACATTTTGTGATAATGATTAGTTATGGACCTCAAGGCCCGTGAATAAATGAAAAGAGACATGGAAACATGAACTGAGAAGAATCATGGATATCGGCCTCCGGGTTGGTAGTTTGACTATGTAGGAACGATGAACCCTTGTCAAAGATTGCTTCTCTAGATTTATTAGAAGATAAAATAGCAAAATTACCTCATTCCAAGGAGCGGAAGCTCATATAACTCCTTGAGCTATCAATTCCTTCTGCATCTTAAAGCTAGGCCTAGGAGTATTATCTAACGTGAATGACCTTGAGACCGACAATGACAAAATCAACAATGGACTCGTATTCTCCAATCTAAATAGCTAGAACTCTTAGAACTCTCAATACACCAATAACAGAAATACGACTTTGATCAATACAATTATCATCAACAAGTTTATTTGCTTGATGCTTATTAGAGGTATTGTTTCCACAATGGTGAAGTCCTTGCTAGCTTAAGATTTCTCCTAAAATAGATAGGAAGTCCCCTTCTTGAGCCATTGTTATTATTGAAAGGAACACGTCTATTTAAATGAAATAACCTTATCCCCCGGTTTCTCCCCTTAGTCATACAATTATGCATTTATTGACACATTTTTGTTGGATTGGAATCTCGAAAGATCTAAAATGCCTTTATTATCCTTCAAGTTTACACTACTCTTTGAGCCATTACAATCTTGAGTTTTGGGTCTTAAATTCATACAATGTGTTATCTATAGCGATATACTCTTCCACACCATTAGATTGTGACCTTGATTTGGTTTCCATTGAGCTTACACCTTTGGTCTTTTAAAAAACCTACGACATTGGTTGTGATTTAGGAGCAATGAAAATGTTATGCTTTCATTTTAGAAGTAGAGAGGTCAACTTTAAACCAATGAATTTTTTTGTAGGGTGGTGCCATGAATATCATTATTGGAATTTGGGTGTTTCGATTCCTTTGAACAAAATACCTTATACTATCTTGTATGGTTGTCAATGTTCCTTGCAATATTTGATCTCCTCGCATATTTCCTCTTTCCTCTTGGCTTGTCATGGTTCCATTGTTTTTCATGTTATACCTAGTAAAGTGTACATGACTTGCTTTAACACTGTGACCTACAAATGGACATAAAATTCTTTATAATGAGCTTTCTCATATTTATGAGCCTATTTAAATAAGTTATCTTATCATGTCTTCATTTTATTTAATAAAGATGGTTAAAATAACCTAATTTACTCCACATTTACTATATATAAGGGAATATATAGGAAATTTAAACAAATAAGTGTTAATTGATAATGGTGATGCCTCTAAATGTTGTTCAATTTTAAAAGTGTTGAACATATGTAAACTTTTATTGTAGGGCTTTGTATTCTCACTATGTAATGAATGTATTGTTTTTTAAGCACAACATTGAATATTCCATCCTTTTGCCAATGGAAATTCTCTACAAGTTTGTCTCAACATTGTCCATAGGGTAGACTATCAAAAAGGAGATTGATATCCTAGGGCTGCTCTTTTGCACACTACTTTCCCTAGTAAAAGACTTGTTCACTTTTACACTCTTATTCTAGTGGAAATCATAAGAGGCTTGCATGACCATAATATCTAATATAGCACAATGCAATCTTTGTAGAGAACATTGTTAACATCAATGTGTACCAATGCTTAGTAGAATAATGCCCAAACATTCAATAGTACACTTGTAATTATGTTGTTATTGGTTTAAGTTCTAACAATAGATGTAATAATCAATGTACAAAAAATAGATAAAAGCAAGTTGCACATTTATGAGATTTCCACAAGATGTGTAAAGGCATTGTTTTAACTAAAATGTTGCAATGTAGAGTTACATATGGTCATAGATCGATGTTCAAATTTTCAAACATTTGTAAACTATATGACACAAATGTCCTCATAGAAAAATAAAAATTTCTCTAGCTCACAATACCTTCATAAATTGAAGGCACACGAGTCCAATTTTCAATTGGATTGATATCTTAGACCATAGCACTATCTAATCTATATTGTCATAGATCGATGTTCAAATTTTCAAACATTTGTAAACTATATGACACAAATGTCCTCAGAAACATTTGTAAACTATTCTCAATGCTATACTTTGTTTTGCTCCACATTAGTACAATATGCTTAATATGTGAAGCTATTCCATGTTATTGTAATATGATTTAATTTCTAATGTTGTGCCCTTATTCTATAATGTATCTTGAATGCCCACTTACATGCACTTATTAGCATTCCTATGATTAGAATTTTCATTAATATTTTTAACATTACCTATTAAACATTGTTATAGAGTTAATAATAGTATTACATAAAGCAAAACGTCGTCAAACATCACCCTCTTGCTTATTTGGATATTTGTGTTTTTTTTATCTTTTTTCTAATTTATCCGGATCCATTTGGATCCAAAAGAACCAAAAAGTGCTCATTCTACAAAATTCAACATTTCTAAATTTGACATCACCCTTACCAAGTAGCACTGCATTCATAACCATGTCAACTCCATACACCACACCATGTCATCTTGCTACATTGACATGCCACATTAGCAATACATTAACATGCAATGTCACCCAAAACCTTCCCCTACATGCCCCATCAGTGTGGCAAATCAACATTCCATGTTAACACTAGGCTACCCTTAAGGTTTGAAAATGCTCACATAATCTCCACTTAACTTCCATGTAGTCTACTATGCTCGCTTTTAGATCTAGGTTTTTCATTATATCTATATTTTTAATTTTATGAATGCTTTGGACTTCCACTCCCTTACAAATTCTGTTTGTTCATTCTCTAGCACTTAAAGGAATCTAATATCATCTTTGGCTCTTGATAGATTCCAAATCCTTTCTTCTTCCAACTCTTGGTTACATCACATACAAGTTTCATCATCAACATTAAGATTTTATAAAAATATAACGAATGATTTCTTTTTTCACGTGGATGTCTAGACTTTCAATTCTTGATATATCCCAAAATCTCATTTTCTACACTTGACAAATCTTATATTGTGCACTTCCAGGCGACCCCATATATTCATCCTTGTCGCTTAATAGATTCCTCTAGTGATAAACTTAAGCCCCCTTTTTGCTATCTTATGGTCACAAATTTTTTCAAACCATATGGCCAAGGGCCGAGGCTAAAACCTCTAATCCCCAAATTCAAAACTTTTGATAAGCTTTTTAGAAATTTTCCAAAGGTATGAAAATGACTTCGCCAAGGTATAAAACTTATCCATAGATTTTTGAAGGCTCAAAAATATTGAATAACTTGTAAATATAGTTCAACAACATTGACACAACCAAACATCTTCTTAGAAAAATAACTTGACGAAAGAATATCCCTAAGACTCCTTAAGCATATATTTGTGAACTATCACTTAAGACTATCATTACCAAGTCCTTGACCACCCATTTCCAAGGTCTCCAATCGAGGGAAAACTCCCAGTATTCTTACTTCAATTTAGGGATACAACACAATTGTCAATCCCAATGCTAGCCTAACAATGGCCATACACACTCATAGGAAGTATTGTGTAAACCATGCTATGAAGTATTGTGTAAACCATGAGATTCAAGGTTCAAATTCCCTGTGGATCAAACCAACAAAAAAAAAAGATAAGAAACTTTCCAAATCCTCCTTATATCTTCCCCTTAGGCATCGATATCCATGTTGGCTTCTCTCTTCAAATTTAGCAATAGATTAAGTAAAAATGCATATTTATATCAATGTGAAGTCATTCAAAACATCCGTGCTAGCCATTCCAATATTATCAATCATTACAGATTACAAATCTTTGGGATTAAAAAATGGTGTTACATGTAGTATGTTTATTTTCCTACATTGTCATGCAATTTCCTTTCTATAAAAGCATAAAGAAAACTAGGAGTAAATAAGGATCCTAGAGCCTACATATGCAGTGCATGACATCTTGACAGAGTTGACAATTTAATGGAAAATACATTTAACCACTCATTTTAAAATATATGAATAATTAAATATATTTTCATTTTGGTGACATTGCCAAGAAGATGCTGAAGTCATGGTAACTACTCTTTGTGCTAGTTTTAGGAAGAATATATGATAGTAAATAAAAGAAATGAACTATTGACTACCCTCTCCATGGGATCTCATATGTAGTTTTTGCATTTAAATTAGGACATATAGATGCATGACTTAAGTTATAAATCCAAAAGGAATATTTTGTGATGCACTGAAAGCCGCTCAAATCACTAATCACCTTGCAAGAAAAACAATATGAGAAGGAAATTCAAAGGTTAAATTTGGAACTCAATGGGATCCTAAAGGAGAAATTACATCGTAGTATTCATTGCAATAAATTTCAAGGAGGTATGTTATGCATTGTTGAATTCATGAAATTTGGAATACTTTCCATATCTTTGAAAATCACAATTCTCAAGTTTTAGGATGGAGATGAAAATATGCCTTTATTTGTATCTCATAATTTATGAACTAGGTCAATGAGATTTTTTGTAGAATGAAGTAATACATTTAAATGCACACATCCACAAGATATATTAAATCCCTAGATCATTATTGAAGATATATGGGCAATTTATCACACAAGTAGTAATTTCTATGGAACCATTAGAGTTGCTACAAAAATACATGAAGATATTATTTTGAAGTTACAATGGCTATAAATAATCCTTGAAAGTGAAAAAATATATTTGGAATATTATAGATGATTATTGTACCGATATATTGTTATGTTTAATCCCGAATATTTATTTAGCCCAATTCTTGGTCCCTTTCAAACATTAAGCACAACACTTCTTGTAGTGATGGTTTTGTTAAACAAAAGTTAGGACAAATTGTAATTTTAGGGATAAAATGAAGGATGTTTTAGAACCCATTTATAGGGAATATGGTTCTCAAAGTCTAGTTTCCAAGATAACTAGAATCACTTCATTTCAATATCATACAAAAAAATTATGCCAAAATTAGTAATTTCTTGTTCCAAAATTTACACTACTAAAAATCTACCTCCTAGACTAAAATATACTTTCATTTACCACTAAAATCATGAATATACTTTCATTTACCACTAAAATCATGTCAATTTGACGTTGAAAAATAAGTTTGTGCCCAAAACTGTGATGGTTGGTCCAATTTGTAAATTGAAAACAACTTTGTCATGTAGGTTATTACTAAGTATATTTCACATAGGATTATAATGAATTTTAAAAACTTATTTCTATTGGAGATGACCTTATGATTCATTCAATATGGCTTTGGAATCACTCCCGATTGGATAATATATGGAAAATTTATCATTAGAACATTGCTAAGTAGTCTAGGTTAGCCACATTTCCTCGACATATTGAAATTGAGAACTAGTTAACGAATCCTTTTAGATATGTTCTGTATGATTTTTTTTTGATGTTTATTGACAGAATAAAGTATTCATATATATTTTATTCCATAATCTCACCTTGCGTTGTAGAGAAAGTGCCATTTTTTTGTAGGTCACCAAAGGATCGATAAGGTAAACTTATTTACAAAGGAGTGTTTATTGAAGAATTCAATGGGTCTATAAAAGAGGGAAAAATTTCCAATTTATCCAAAAAGATAAATACCATGTGTTGATGAGTCATTGATAACTATGTTTATAGTTCAAATTCCTAGGGTATCGATACAAAAGTGATCAAGCTATTGACCAACAAAACCGAGTGTTCCTAGAAAGTTGCAAATTATTGGAGTGCTACAAATATTTTAAATCCATTAATAGAAATCCAAAACTCCATTATCATGGATCCATGAACTCCATTGTTATGGATTCATGAATTCCATCACTATGGATCCATGCAATACCAATACCATAAGTATGTTTCTACATGCCTACATGTTACAAGATAAAGAAGGTTTGAGTCATGGATATATGTTGATTGATATAGATCATGTTGCATGCCATGAATTATCACCACAATAAACAAGGAAAATTGAACCTAGAGATCAAGTGAAGGAAAAGTGATACAATTGCAAGGTATAAGAAGTCTTCAAGAAATATTCATGTTATCCACTACCATGGAACCATGTGTTAATGCATTTTCTTACATCTCAGCTCAAATATTGTTAGAAGGAAGTACATATAGAAGTTAACATAGTTTCCATCACTTATTTGGTTGAAGACAAATGGTTTTCCTCAAGCCTTCACAAGAACATCATTATTTGAAATTTTATCCTACTATAGAACGCTCCATCCTCCATAAAGCTCTATGTAACACCTATTATAGAACACTCTAACCCCCACAAAATCCTCCATAGGAGCTTACAACACTATGCTACTCATCTACCCTACTTATTTCATGTGAAAAAAATTAAGGAATAAATATAATTGTGAAAACCTATCTTAAGCATTCTTGGACCTTGAAATAATAGAAAACTAGTTTATTGGTTAGCATTCTTTGGGGATAAAAAGTAAAAATTCTAATTGTGAAAAACATTTGGGTGTATTTGGAAAGATTTTGTTTGAAAACCATCTTGCTAGTAGATAAGGCTTGCAAAATAAAGAAAAATAAGAAACTAATAAAAAACAATAAATTCTCTTCAACACTTTATTTTTAGTTTTAGTTGAATAAAGTTTTGCAAGATTTCATTGCTACCAATTCCTCATACTCTTGATATTGCTAATATACTATAGATCCTGTTCTCATCACATTTTTTGCTTGCTACATATCTAGCAGGCCTATTACAGATACTATTTAGTCAAGGAAAAGATAATCTTGATGGCTATAGAACCTTCAACTCTTTTCACACTCAATTAATTTAAACATATTCTTTATTTGATTCAAACAGAATTATAGTAGACTACTCTTTGACATGGGTAAGTTTAAGTGATAGCATGCTTTTCTTTTATGGCTCACATATTTTGAAATTCTCTCTTTTTTTTTCTTCTCAAAGTTACCTATCCTTATCCTTATTCATCCTCACCTTTCCTTCACAAGAATTGAAATGGAGTCATTTATATAAATCTTTGAGTGTTTAAAGTTCTAATGTTTGGAGGGGTTTTGTAGTAACCTTACCTCTGTCAAGTAATTATTCTCAATATCCCTAGCCTTTTCCCATCCATTATCTTTGCCTTTTCACAATCTCTCTTATCACTCAATTTTTCTTGTTCAACTATCTTTAATTTATCATCCTTTTCCAATGTCCAAAGTTGACCATCAATTAAGTTGGGGTTTATGGGTGGTGTAGAGTGATTTATTTCCACATTCATATTGAGTTAATTAGTCAATGCCAAAAGTTCTGAATATTTGTAGACATGAACACCAAAAAAATAGTTAAAGTGATATATTTAAAGGTTGAATACGTTTTTGAATACATATAAAAAATGAAATACTCTAAGTGATAAAAGAATGTAGGGAATAATGGTTGTTAAAGCTATAACTATAAGTGTAAGAAAGTTTATGGAAATATTTGAAGCACAAAGAGAACTGGATTTCTACAGATCCATCAATCATTGAGGTGAATAAAGTTCAATTATTTAGTCAATAATAAGGGGTGAACCAACCACTTTCAACATAAATATTCAAACAAGGGAATGTTTGAAAATTTTGTTGAAATCAAATGAGAGTTAAAAAAATGTGAAGAATGCCATATGCCACTTTAATCGAGACTCACACTACTTCAAACTACAAGGGACTATTATATTTTATGGATGTGAAAGGATTAATTGGTTAATAATGCACTATTCCATACATCAAAGCAATCTCCTTCAAGCTATAATAGAGGCCTACTAATAATTTGTTCATATCACAAGATCTCTGAACTAGTAATTTGATATTTTTGGTAGAGGGAAGCATTATATTGGGATATGGAAAACCCACAAAATAGCTTAGATACCCAAGATGTATTTTATGAGAAATATCATATTTATTAGACTTGTAGAAGTTTATATGGATCCATAATATTTTATATGAATCTATTAAGGTGCTACATATCTATTGTTAATGTTGATTTTGAAGTCGTAGTTTCCACAAATCATTCTTCAAAGTAAAAAAGACCTCTAAATTGATCTAGATTATTATTGACTTAAGATATAACATGTAAATTACTAGTTGGATCAACTAAAGAACCACTTGTAAAGTTAATGAGAGATGCCATGGAACCAAAGAATATGGAATTAATGGGATATGTCGGATGATTACTTGTTATATAATCAATAGAAGATGCTAGGAATTCATTACTAGAACCAAATTCCATGATTCATTGCAACAACCTTCTGGGGAATGTTAAACGATGCATGGTAAACACGCACAAGGAAATAAGATAAGCACAAGTTATCATTTTACTATCCATATATGTGTATTTATATTACATTGGCGTGACTCTTGGATTCCACATTCCAAGGTCACTTGGACTCCTCTTTGACTGTTCGTCTTCCACACTTACCCATAGAGGATTAGGTGTCCAACATTCCCCCCGTTAATCCGAAGGGGTATGTGTGAGTCCAAGAAGAGAGCTATAATAAAAATATACAAAGTATGCATGGCAACACTTAGGCTAAATGAGTTCTCTGAAATGTTGGCATAAAGAGGTGGTTTAAGGATGACCACCAACAATGGAACGATTAGTGCAGCTCCCGAAACTCTTCCAAATTTGGCAATAAGCTGAGGTCTTCTGCTAGAGGAAGTTATCCTCATATTTTGAAGAGGGAGACCTTCAACCTAGAAGAAAGGAGGTCTATAACCTATGATGGTTTAAGGATGACCACCAAATCTGGAATGCTTGATGCATTTCCTGGAACTCTTCCAAAACTGACAAGAAGCTGGAGTCTTCTACTAGAGGAAGTGTCCCGAATTCTTTGAATAGGGAGATGCTCAACCTCACATAGATGGTTTAAGGCTGACCACCAACCAAAGGCATGCTCATGGGCTCGCTTGATGTGGCTTCGAAAGCTTGTAGATGACCACCATTTCCCCCCCATCAGGTACAAGGTGAGATGATGGTGAAAAATCAACTGCAATATTGTTCAATATTCTAGAACAAATTATGACATATGAATTAAACATCTTCTTGGCTATTGATGCACATTGCTAAGAAGCGACCCATCCAAGATGAATCTTTTTTATTGCAGGAGGCTTGTTTCTGAAGCATCTGTGTGAAGAATGGGTGTGTTGACCATAGTGCTTGCATGGGTGAAGATCGAAACAATGATCTTTCATATGGATAACTCGATCAGAGTGTTGTAATTTTACAATATGTTGTTGCTATTGTGGAAGAGGAGCAGGATCTAGAACAACTGAAGGTGATATGTCATAAATAAATCCAACACTCTAAAATTTTATGGGCTTGGAGTAGTCCGGAATATGAAAGGACAACTCCTTGTCATATCCAAGCCCTGTTCTGTGCTTGTTATGGATAAGCTCTTCCCAAGGTCTAAATATGGGCTTGGATGGCGCAGGCTAGATGTTTTCTTCTACATTCAAATATTATCTTGCACTAGACATTGATGCGAGTCTGTCTCAATATTCTGAACAGAAACAGGTTCAGAATGATGACTCCATTGTTGTAATTCTTCTTGCTAAAGATGTGACTCAAGCTGCAAAAATTCAATGTTTTCTTCTGCATTTTGTAGACAAGTTCATATATTAGAGAGAGTGGATTTACTAATTTGGACTGTGCTATCAAAAATAGATAGGATTCAAAAAAATGTATGACGATTGAATTTCACACTACCATGCAACGAGCTCCTATACATAATAAATGATATATATATTTTTTCAATCTTGTGGACCAGAACATAATCTCCTTCAATGGAACAACATATTCATTGTAAATGAGCTCCTATACACATGATACATGGTTGGACAAAGTTAAAATGATTGAATATACTTCATTCTTGAAACTATTTCTCTAAAGACGATGTTCCCAAAGCAATAATGAAAATAACATCTTTGATAGAACTTCAAACACCCACAGATAAAATCAAATTGTATTAATGCAATGGAACTAGATTAACACTGATAATTCATTGATAAGGAATGTATCTAATACTTCCTATCTGTCTAGGACCTATACACGAACAACATTCTCATGCAAAATGACCAAGCTCCTCATGAATGTCTATAAAACATCCTTTTGATCGAAACTCTTCATTTAAATTGACAACGCATACACCATTTCTTGTTTTCCTCCGGGCTCTGAAAATCAAGGGAATGACACTATGCAGCATTGGGACAGAGGAACGAAAGACATGTCTGCAACAAATATCGACTCTAATGTAATCACGAATTTGAAATTTTATAATGCAACTACAAGAATAATCCGTTCAAGAATAATTTATAGGTACACCAGCTGTAGCCCCTCTTGCTTCATCGTAGGCTACGTCTACATCGATTTCCTTGTTCACAAGCAACCATATTTCCCAGTCATTTCCCTCAATATCCATCACCTTCTCCTCACCAGCGTCATGATCGCTGCGAAGATTCTCGATGATGCGCACTGTAATACTGATTTCTATGCTAGAGTGGGCGGCATTAGCAATTCCGAGCTTAACCGGCTCGAAATCGAATTTCTCTTCCGTCTTGCTTTCTAGTTCAAGGTCACAGGTAAAGAATTCGAAATCTATTGTTTTCACTTGGTGAAGAAAATTCTTGTAGGTTCCTCGGGACAGAGGATAGAGAGGACTCTACCCAGATTTAGATAATGCTTCTCACTATTCGGATGGGAGAGGAATCGCACCAGCAGAATCATTCGATTCCGCTGCCAGAAAAAGAGTGCGGTTTCGAGGGTGTATGCGTGACTACAGGTGTATACTGAGGCAATGTGTAGATAGACAATGGTCGTGGGTGCCTATTAGATCCACGATGTCAGAGAATTAATGTGATACAGAGCGTTAATATATGTTGTAAGGTTCGATGGAGTAGGGATGGACAGAGTAGGCAAGAGAGGTAAATGTATTAAAAGGAATTCAGGGTGCAGATAAGTGTTATATGTTACAGTCAGAGATAATTATATCTCGGACCGACGATCTCAGACATGTTAAAGGAGTGCCCAAGTCAAACAGAGACATGAAGAGAATAGTTATGTGCATTAGGTTTAAAATCTGACGAAATGTCGACAGGAACACCTCGTTCATTGGCTGTAAATGAAGGCGGTAGAATTGAGCATAGGTAATGTTACATCCTGACTGTTATATCAGACAACCAAGCCTATCAGAATTCGAAATTGTGCAATGGTTGAGCGCATATAGGATTTTGCAGAGGGTATTTATTTGGTGCCATAGAATAAGGAAACAAGGAGCATTCAATAAAACGTGGGCACAATGACAGAAAATGGCAGAGGACGTCAGTAATGCTAAAAATAGAGCTGACATAATCTGAAAATGCTAGGAACTCACCTGCAACTATGATACCATGTTAAACAATGCATGGTAAACACACACAAGGAAATAAGATAAGCGTGAGTTATCATTTTATTAACCATAGATGTGTATTATATTACATTGGCGTGACTCTTGGATTCCACATTCCAAGGTCACTTGGACTCCTCTTTGACTGTGTGCCTTCCACACCTACCCATAGAGAATTAGGTGGGAAGATAACAAAACCTATAATTCATGATTTTAACTATTGAAGTGTATATTTCTATAGGCCCACTTGTGTAAATACCTTTTTCTACATATCCATTCATTCTAAATTACTTTTACCTCCTACAAGAACCTCATAACCAAATGCCAACACTTAATTTCTAATTTTAGATTCATTGCAATGATTTGTTGTAAGAGCTATAAAACTTATAATTCACATGTACAAATTTATTAATCTCTTTAATAGTTAGTTAAAATTAACATCTATAAAAGAAAAATGAGTCACCTTTGTAAAGGAGGATGCTTAGAGAAGAAAATATGATATATCATGGGACATTGCATGTTTTCTTAGGGGGTTTGTTCTAATATCAATTCCAATTTAGAAATATGCGATATATGTCTACTTTATTATTTAATTAATTTGATTTATTTTTGTAGAAATTAGTATACACTAAGCATGCATACATCCAGATTCCCTTGATCTCACAATATTTAACTTCTTGCAAAATACAGAATCATTCCACTGTTAATCTTTTGCGGAAAAATTAATTGCAAACACATGTGAAGCATAAATAAAAACAATCACACATAACAAAGTTGTTTAACGGAAAAGCCTGAAGCTGAAAACCCCAACTATCATATATTATGTATCATGGAGATCATGTAACAATCTCATACAAAGCTTAGTACATCAAGCTCTCAGTACAATCAATCGTCACACACTAACATAGAAGAAAATTTGTAAATCCATGCACCGATCTCCCCCTCCTGCTACCCGCTAGCTTTGCCTCCACTCGCGTAATCCCCATCAAGAATAGCTCAATGAATTATACTACCTTGCCTTGACTGTGCAATCCTCATTGGCAACTCCAATGTGTGTATGATGCAATCAATGCATCACTATAGTCACAACAGATAGTCCATCTTCCCCTTCACCTATCTCTCTACTGGGTCTCCATTGGAACTGACATGCACTGTAGTTAACTGCTGTATTGTTCAGTTTATTAATGAGTTATTATTTGTGAATTAATTAACTAATTAATTCACTCCACTCTCACTAGTGTATCATTCAGTTAGACTAGATACAACTAGCTCAACTGAGTTTAACTCCATTAACTGAGTTAAACTGAATAACAATTCCATGAACTACTCTTCCAACTCTATCATAACTTTGCCACTTCGGCTCTAACTGAGTCCTCCATGCATGAACCACCAGTAAACCCTAGGAATTGTGTAATTCCTTCAGCCCATTGATTTTCCAAATCTCTACACTGAAATTAAGTGCTTCAAGAGAATAAGTTGTTGTTTATTGTCGTATTATTATTAAGAGCTAATAATAATCGACACTTCTATTTTTAGATCGACGATCTATAAATAGACTTCGCCCAATATTCTAAAAATATAATTTCATCTATTTTTCCAACTTGACCAACCATCCACAAATAACATCTTGCAACTTCTGAAATATGATCACCATGTCTAAAAATAGACTTGCGCCAAAAATAGCCTGTGGGCCCACTTAGTGAAGGCGACTCTTTTCACTAAGCTCATCATCTTGTTGAATCTCAACACTCCCTCTCAACAAGATAGGGATTATCCTTCACCCCGATCTTGCCTCTATGGTATTCGAATTTGCTCCTGGTGAGCGCCTTCGTCAGAATATCTGCATCCTGATCCTCCGTAGGAATGTACTGAAGCAACATGATCTTCCGCTGCACACAATCTCTGATATGATGATACCGAATATCAATATGTTTAGATCTATCATGAAACACAGGATTAACCAAGAGTTTAATGCAACTCTGATTATCACAATGTATCACTGTGGGATCTAAATGTGAACCAAACAAACCAACCAGAATATTCCTCATCCAGATAGCCTCACATGTAGCTTGACTTGCTGCCATGTATTCTGCTTCCACTGAACTGAGTGCCATGGATCTTTGTTTCCTATTGTACCAAGAAACTTCCATAGATCCGATACTGAAAATTCCTCCTGATGTGCTCTTTTTGTCTGTTGGGCTGCCTGCCCAATCTACATCCATGAAGCCATGCAACTTCACCTCATCCATCTGTCTGTACCATAAACCATACTCATATGTGCCCCTGAGATATCTTAGGACATGAGTGAACCCACCAAATGTCGATAAACAGTGGCATCCACTACCTTTGCCGATGTAGCATCCTCTTTCTTCCAATTTCCTAGAAGAGGAGTGTCGATAGGCTTGCAGCCTTGCATGTGAAACTTCTCCAGTATCTCCCGGGCATACTTTCCTTGAGACACAAACAATTCACCTTCCCGCTGCCATATTTCCAATCCAAGGAAATAATGAAGGAGGCCCAAATCCTTCATCTCAAAATCCTTTGCAAGATTTTCCTTGCATGAGTGTATCAACTGCTCATCACCTGTTAGTATTAAATCATCAACATAAAGAACAATGATTAAAAGCTTACCCTCCACCATAATTTGGTATAGGTTTGCATCTGCCTCACTCTTGGTAAAGCCAATTCCAGTGAAATAGCTATCGATCCGAGTGTACCAAGCACGAGGTGCTTGTTTCAGCCCATACATCGCTCTTTTGAGCCTGCACACATGCGACTCGCTGCTGAAGATCTCAAATCCTCCAGGCTGCTCAATGTACACCTCTTCCTCAATGATCCCATTAAGGAACACATTCTTCACATCCATATGATGAATGTGCCAACCCATCTGCGCTGAGAGAGCAAGGATGGTCTGTATGGAAGAATACCGTGCGACAGGTGCAAAGGTTTTTTCATAGTCAATCCCCTCGATCTGTGAGAAGCCCCAGGCAACAAATCTTGCCTTATACTTCTCGAAGCTCCCATCAACAACTTTCTTTACCTTGTAGATCCATCTTGATCCTACAACTAATTTACCAACCGGCCTTGGAACAATATCCCAAGCACTGTTTTTGAAAGTGGAGTCATACTCCTCCACCATGGAATCTACCCATGTGGGCTCCTGCACTGCTTATTCAAAATAATATGGCTCTGTCATGATACACTTGCTCATAAGAGCCATGTATCTAGTAAATTAGTTAGGTGGCTGTCTCTGTCTGTGCTGTGATGTAGGGACTCCTACATTCTGTGCCGCATCAAATTTCAGTCTCTCAACTTCTGTGGTACGCTTTCTGCCTTGTCTGATGTTTGGTTCTGCATGAGTTGACTCCTCCACTCCTTGAATCTCCTCCTGTGGCTGATCCACATCTAGAGGCTCATCTTTGGGAACAAGAAGTTCCTCCTATGCATGCAAGTGTAGCTCCCTCTTAAGCGACAACTTCATGGCTTTCACCTCATTAAATTTTATATCTCGCCGCACCACAGTCATTCAACTATCTGGCAAATACACACGATAATTATGGGGTGTTTCTGTGTACCCCACAAATATCCCAACTTTTGTATTCAGCTTTAGCTTCTTCCTGGCGTCCTTTGTCACATGAATGTAAACAGATGAGCCAAAAATCTTCAAATGAGAAATATCGGGCTTCCTACCAGTAAAAGCTTCTTTAGGTGTACTCATGCCAAGTACTCTATGAGGACAATGATTTTGCACATAAATTGCAGTGTTGCATGCTTCAGCCCACAAGTGCATCGGTAGGCCCTGGTCATGCAACATTGCTTGTGCAGCACCCAGGATCGTTTTGTTCTTCCTCTCTGCGACCCCATTCTATTGTGGGTTATGAGGCACTATGAGTTCTCTTTGAATTCCTTCTTTGCTACAGAAGTCTTTGAATTTGCCCGAGATGTATTCACCACCATTATCACTCCGTAGAGCTTTCACTTGCTTCCTCAACTCCTTCTCCACCAACGCTTTGAACTCACATAACTTTGAGAACGTTTCACTCTTCTTCTGCATGAAGAAGATCCAGCATCTACGAGAATAGTCATAAAAAAATATAACATAATACCTGTGTTTTACTATTGAAGCAACCGAGAAAGGTCCACACACGTCTGTGTGAATTCTCTCCAGGATCACCGAAGCACGGTTCTCCTTCTCATGAAAAGTGGTCTTCAAAAACTTACCCATAGTACATCCCTTGCATTGATCTGACTGCGCAAGAGTACCCTTGGGAAGTCCAGTAGAAATCTGCTACAGAATATTCAAAGCGCCATGGTGAAGATGGCCCAATCTCCTGTGCCATAATTTTCCCTCATCTCGGCTCACCACTTCTTCTTCTTTGCCCACCATTGCAGCGCAACCATCTACCTCCAGCTTGTAGATATTCTTAACTCGAATCCCTATCCTCTTGGTTTGACCCGTTGTTTTATGTTGAAGGAAAACTTTTCCCTCACAGAAAACAACATCATAACCTTTGTCTTCCAACATTGCGACCGAGACCAAGTTCTTCTTCAGACCTGGAACATGCATAACATCCTTAAACAAGAATGGATTATCGGAATCCCTCTCAAAGGTAATGGTCCCAATGCTAGTCGCACTGAACCGACCATCGTCGCCCATCTCTATATGCATCTGGAGGTCCTTCTCCTCCAATTCACTAAACAACTCTTTGTCTCCCGTCATATGGAAAGATGCACCACTATCAAGATACCACACCGATCCCATATAGCTTGAAACCAAGCATGCAATCAAAGAGAAATCAATTTCAAATTGTGAGGCTAAGGCCTCTCCAGATGCAGCTCCAGCAACCTTCTTGTTCTTCTTCTTCTGTGGGCAATTAGTGGCGAAATGCCCATGTTCATGACAGTGAAAACACTTCACCTTGGACAAATCCTGCTTCTTGCCTTTAGCATCAGATTTTGAAGGAAAGTTATTCCCCTTCCCTTTCCTTGCTTTGGCAGCCAAAACACAATTCTCTTCATCTTCATTCTTCGATGAAGAGCCATCCCTGGTACCTCGCGTTATCTCCTCTTGCACAAGATCTAACCAAAATCGCTCCCATCTCGGCAGTTTCTCCCGTCCATTGACAAATTCTTCGTAGCTATGATAACTCTTCGGAAGCCCAAGGAGAGCCAAGCTCACCAAGTCTTCATCATCAACAATAAATCCCACACTTCCCAGTTCATCCTTGCAGTGGACAAACTTCGTGAGGTATTTTGGAATACTGTCGCCCTTCTCCATTTTTATTTTTCAGAGCTTGTCTTTAAGCGCCAACTTCCTCTCGTCACTTCTGCTTTGGAATAATGTAACGAATAAAATTTGTATAAAATGGAGTATATACAAATTTTATTCGTTATAAATAAATCTATCAAAACATTCCACATTAAGAATGGAGTGGCTTTCCCGTGAAGGCTGGACAAAATATGGTCCTTCACACCTTCCAACATAATTCTTCTTGTCTTTGCTGTCTTCTTTTTCCATGCGTCAACTAATGCAGCATCGCTAGATCCTGGCTTAGGAACATCACTATCGATGAAATCCTTCAGTCCATTATCCTCCATCACCGCCTCCATCCTATCCTTCCAGGCTATGTAATTCGAGCTCCCATCAAGGGAATACTCCAATCGCAACCCATTGAAAGACATTTCAATGTATACTCAACTTCTGCACCAAGAATCTTCTGTAGCAAATTCAAATTGTCCACCAGCACAAACTCAACAATTCTTCACAATTTCAATATTCAAGAACTAACACTGCTCTGATACCATGTAGAAATTAGTATACACTAAGCATGCATACATCCATATTCCCCTGATCTCACAATATTTAACTTCTTGCAAAATACAAAATCATTCCATTGTTAATATTTTACGGAAACATTAATTGCAAACACATGTGAAGCATAAATAAAAACAATCGCACATAACACAGTTGTTTAACGGGAAAGCCTGAAGCTGAAAACCCTAACTATCATATATTATGTATCATGGGGATCATGTAACAATATCATACAAAGCTTAGTACATCAAGCTCTCAGTACAATCAATCATCACACACTAACATAGAAGAAATCTACAAATCCATGCACCGATCTCTACCCTCTTGCTAGCCTGCCTCCACTACGCAATCCCTGCTGAAGAATAGCTCTGAATGAATTCGAATTACCCTTGCCTTGACTGCACAATCCTCATTGGCAACTCCAATGTGTGTGTGATGAAATCAATGCATCACTATAGTCACAACAGATATTCCATCTCACCCTTTCACCTATCTCTACATTGGGTCTCCACTAGAACTAACATGCACTATAGTTAACTATTGTTTCTATTCAGTTGTTTGTGAGTTATTAGTTTTGAATGAATTAACTAATTAATTCACTTAACTCTCACTAGTGTATCATTTAGTTAGACTAGATACAACTAGCTCAACTAAGTCTAACTGAGTTAAACTGAATACAACTCCATGAAATACTCTTCCAACTCTGTCATAACTTTGCCACTTCAGTTCTAACTGAGTCCTCCATGCATGAACCACCAGTAAACCCTAGGAATTGCGTAATTCCTTCAGCCCACTGATTTTCCAAATTTGTGCACTGAAACTAAGTGCTCCAAGAGAATAAGTTGCTATTTATTGTCAGATTATTATTAAGAGCTAATAATAATCGACACTTCTATTTTTAGATCGACGATCTATAAATAGACTTTGCCCAATATTCTAAAAATAGAATTTCATCTATTTTTCCAACTTGACTAACCATCCACAAATAGCATCCTGAAACTTCTGAAATATGATCACCATGTCTAAATATAGACATAGTCTAAAAATAGACTTGTGCCAAAAATAGCCTGCGGGCCCACTTAATGAAGGCGACTCTTTTCACTAAGCTCATCATCTTGTTGAATCTCAACAATTTTTAGTTGAATTTAGTTCCCTATTCTTATGAGAGAATATCCATTCCAAAAAGAACATACCTAAGTAGTTAAGGTAGTTTATTGAAAATTTGTAGCTAAGTCAATTTAGTTTACAATCTAAAATAGGTTAGTTTTGTAGCTCTGTAATTCAACCATTTACGATTCTTGTAGCTTAAGATTTAATCGATCAATATTTGGTCGTCACTTAAGAAATTTCTAGTGTTATACACAATGGTTTATGAAGTGTGGCATGTTTATGTTTGCATTTTAATTTCATTTCTTAGTGAGCATTACAATTTCCTTTCTATAAAATCATATAGAAAACCATGAGTAAATAAGGAACTTGGAGTCTGAACATACTATGCATGACAACTTTTGAGCATTTACAATTATGGGTTAAAAATTTATTGTACAATCCATTTAGCTACTCCCATTGTAAAATAGTCAGGTAATTAAATAGATCATGAATTTTACTAATGAAAATTAGGAGATAAATAATGTTTTCAAGTCATAGCACTGTTACTTGAATACAAACTTGAATCATAAATTGAAAAAACTAGAAGAATTCTAAATAGTGATAACTACCCTTATGAAAGCATATCCCACTCCTATTGGGCGAGGAGTAAAACTAATTGTGATAAGACATATCTTTTCACCTCGTATTGTACAAACTTTATAACATGTGATTTCCCATGGTCTATTTGTGGCAACATTTGCATGCATGCTATAAAAGTGAGTTGATTGTATTTTCTCTTAGGGGATTCAAACCCATTATTGGATCAATCTGTAACACCCAATTCATTTAGTTCCCCTCCTAAGATAAATATATAAGCACCTAACCTTGATTCAAATGCCAACACCACTATTATGGTAATGCCAAAGTTGATCTAGATGTTGAGGGACTTTATTTTGATAGAGAGGAGTTGTTTGGCTACTTAGAGCTACCTCAAAATAATATTCCAACTAGTTTGAGTCATCTATAAAGATGAAGAATATTTTTTCCTTAGCATTAAAAAGAAAAACAAAAAAATGTAATGAAGTGGTGGATTGGAAGTTGATTTGAATATCCCTACATCTGAATGTGAAACATTTCAGTTTCAATACCTTAACAAGTGTGGGTATTTTCACTCCAACAATGCATTATCTACGGCCCCGTGTGAGTTTCATAGTGTGAAGATAAATATGTTTATATTAGTGTATATAAACATCCTAAATTTTAAATTAATAGTGTGTATTTTTTTTGTAGATGTACAATAGTCAACTACCATTGCTTCAATCCAAGGATGTAGATGAAAGTAGTGCCATTCTATTTTTCCTACCATTCCATGTACATTTTAGGGGACTCTCAATTATTTTGATCCCTATTTTTCACGTGTGTATTATTTTACATGCCAATATGGGTTTAGATGAGACTCTCATTGTTATATTTCACATATAGGAGGTTCATGAGGATTTTACTCCCTTGGAACATGCTTGATATTATGAAAAATCTCTAGTTGTGTTAAGTCCCTATATTAATAGTGTAGTCCCTTATTTTGTTAGTGTAGCCCCCCTTATTGTTATTTTTGTACCCCTGTAACCCCCATATTGTTATTATTGTGCCCTTACATTATTATTGTTAGCTCGACTAGGATTACATTGTGGCCCCATGGACTCCTATATATAGAAAGGAGGTTTTGTCATTTGTACCATCCAATAATTGTTCATTCATGTAATGTATTGGAGGTTTCCCCTCAAAGTGGCTTATTTCTAAGGCGTTGATATCTCTTTTATTTTATTTTTGGAGCTAGTTTCACAACATTTGGTATCAGAGCTTTGGATTCTAGGGTTTCGTTGCTCCAAACAGGTCATCGTGAAATTTTCGCTATAAATTTTTTTATATGAAGGTTCAGAAGCTGAAATCCTGAGGAACATCGTCGCAAAATTTCAGAGCTTGGTTCGCAATATTTTTAGAGATATGATCTGTGGAAGTTAGGGATTTTTGCAGGCTCCTGAATTTCACTTAAAAAGGTCATCGCGGAATGTTCGCTATAAATTTGTTTCTACGAAGGTTGAGAAGCTGAAATTTTTCGAGCGCAAAGTCAAAATCCAAGGAACATCGTCACAAAATTTCAAAGCTTGGTTCGCAATAGTTTCAGAGATATGATATGTGGAAGTTAGGTCTTTTTCAGGATCCCGAATTTCATCTTAAATAGGTGATCATGGGAAAATATTCATAACTCTCTCTTTGAGCATCGGATTGGAATTCTATAAAAAGTGACTGGAATTACACGGACTATAGTTTCTTTTCTATAAAATTTAGAGCCAAAGGAGCAAATAGTGACACGTGGCGAGTCGTACAAGTTCACTCTACTGAACCAGTCCATAAATAGGTCATTGTGGTAGATTGGACATAACTTTGTCTTGAAGAATCCAAATCAAGTCAGACCTATGGCATTTGAAAGAAGATTAAGAGGACTACTACAGGGAAACATTTTAGATATTGAGGATCTGTAAGCATAGAGATAAGTCAATTTCAATATCGAGCTCCTAAAAAAGGTTTGTATTTGGTTTTTAAAATTGCATAACGTTTGTTTGAAAAAGCAGTTTGAAGTGATTCCAAGGGCATATTTTATACTTTTTATCAGTATTGGGTTCTAGAATGCCTCCAAAAAATAATTCCATACCCATTAAGCCCTCAAAAAGCTATACTATGATGCATGAAGAGGAAGAATTGCAGTATGAGATATCAAAATTACGGTACCAAGTGCAACAAATTTCGATCTTACGAAGAGAAATTGAAGATGAAATAGATGGTTTAAAAGCAGAAATGGAGGCTAAGTTGGATAGTTTGAAGGATCAAATAATAGCAAATATGGATGATAAATTAGTGAAAGATCACATCGAGCATCAACAACAAGTTCTCCAACTCTCAAAGGATAACCCAACTTTGGTGCAGAATCTAATGAAACAACAGGAAGATCAACATGACATCGAAAGAAGTTATGAAGCAGTCATAGAAACAAGAACTCGACAAGTATGATCAATTTCAGAGTATCTCAGCAAGTGGAAGAACTTTCCTGTAGAAGATTCCACATGGGAGGATGAGAATTTTATACAGAAGCATCAAGAAATAATCAAGTGTTGAGGAAAACACTTGTTTGAAGGAGAGGGGCATGTTAAGTCCCTATATTAATAGTGTAGTCCCTTATTATGTTAGTATATCCCCCCTTATTGTTATTGTTGTACCCCTGTAACCCCCATATTGTTATTATTGTGCCCTTACATTATTATTGTTAGGTCTGCTAGGGTTACATTGTGGCCCCATGGACTCCTATATATAGAAAGGAGGTTTTGTCATTTGTATCATCCAAGAATTGTTCATTCATGTAATGTATTGGAGGTTTCCCCCTCAAAGTGGCTCATTTATAAGGCGTTGATATCTCTTTTCTTCTATTTTGGAGCTGGTTTCACAACAAGTTGTTGATTTTCCAAGTTTTGCATATTCTACATTTTCAACTCTTTTACATATTAGTTATAATATATTTTCTCTCAATTTTCTTCTATTCATTTATTAGATGTTGTTAATGTATTATCATTGTGTTGACTATATATGTTCCAAGTAACTATAGAATGATGGGAGAAGCATCATCCTCTTCCATACAAAGCCCCCGGGTTTTAGTTTCAATATTACCTAATTCTCTAGTGACATGCCTAGGATCACCTCAAGTAATTCATTACATCGAAGGCTATTGATTCATGGGAAAGGAACACCATCAAATTATTCCAAGAGATGAAAAGGGAAATGATTTAAAACACCACCACGATTTGCAACATCCAATTATTTCCAGGTACTCATAATGGTTGGTTATAGTACCTTGTTATTACTATAGCTAATATATTCACATTCCCTTGGATTAATTAATTAATTAATTAATTATATATTTCGTATGTGGTTCATGGACCCCAAAAATCAATGAACATTATGTCCATGGAATATTTATTCTAGGAAGATCCACCTGAAGAGATCACTCCTGGCTAGCTCAACCATAGAGCCTGACCTCGAGGGTGTGAAGAGAATTGAACTTGTTACCTCCCAATAGCAAAGGTGCTTTAACAACAAGGGCTCGAACAATTGAGTTGACCCTTGGGGATACTTTAATTTAAAATATTGTATTAGAGTTTACTTTATTATATATTTAGATATCAAGTTATATTTAGATATCATTAGAATTGTTTATCTTACTTTGAACTTCAAATTAATCAACTATTCTGAGCTACCTTCTTGATGGTTTTTAAATTGGAAACAAAATATGGATAAATCAAAATAATTTTGTAATTAGTGTACTGCCTTGATTGAGGGAAAATGATTTTTTGATCAACTAATAAAAACATAGCATAGCATTCCTTCATTTTTTAGGGACAACTAAGCATACTGTAAGTTTGAGGTAAAGACGCATCTAAATCCACACTTATGAAACCTTTCATTTAGGATAATCACTAATTGTGGAAAACAAAAATTACAATAAACAACTACATGTGATGTTCTCAACCCTCCTTTTCCCTTTGTGTAATTTTGGATATTGGGAAAGATTTATGTTGCAATAAAAGATTTGATGTTTACACATGTTAAAAACTTATTAAACCTTACGGTATTGTTATTGAATATATGAATTGATTCTTGGCCTGAAAGCTATAGAATATAATTTGTAAAACTTTGATAACATTATAGTTGCACATATATCTAGTTTTTAAAACTAGATAGAAAACAACCATGAAACCTACACAAGTGAAATTAATAAAAGTGTAATAAGAAAGTGTCTCAAAATTATTGAGGTTGTGGTTTTTCATTGTTGACTAAAGCACTCTTATAGCAATGGAGTTAATGTAGATTTGTATATGGAGATATAATACGAAGTAGACATTAAAATAGAGGTTACTCCAATCCTCATTATATACGCTTTCTCAACCACAATTATATTTTATGTCTTCTTTAGGCTTTGATTTTATTTTAAGATTTTTAATTTACTTCCACTCATATATATATAACTATCTTAGGAAAGTTGGAGATTCAAAACATGTTACAATTTAGGAAATTCAATGTGACCATTAGGGGACTTTAGAATTTAGGAGATGTCTAGATGAGTTGTATCTTGTGGTGATATGCATAATTGTTCGTGGTGATATGCATAATTGTTCTTGGAGTTAGTCTTTTAAACCCTTGTCTTCGTTTTTCTCCCTTGCCTTTTTCTATTTCATTCTTATTGTCACTCTAAATGTTTTTCATTCAAGTAATATGAA
Source organism: Pinus albicaulis (assembly GCA_034641835.2). Lineage (NCBI taxonomy): Eukaryota > Viridiplantae > Streptophyta > Pinopsida > Pinales > Pinaceae > Pinus > Pinus albicaulis. The sequence continues at coordinate 1,451,560,133 of CM076575.1, forward strand.
ACCTAAGATAAAAAATTGTGTGCCACTTTTCTACATTAACTTTTTGATCTATTTCCTTAAAAATCCTTATCAAACTTCATCAAAGTTAATTCTATTTATCACAAGATGGGTGTAATTACAATATATGGAGCTATGTATATTATTCTATCATCATAGTCCAACAAAGAAAATATTAATGGAATCGTAGCATGAGAATGGAACTTAAGACTTGTAATAATGTAATAGACAATTTTATCATCTTTGGTGTTTCACCACATGTATGTGTTCAAGCCCTCTCACAACTATTATGCAAAAGGCGTATAAGTAATAAGAATAATCCGTTATATTTAACAAAGTATATTTCCAGGTTAGCCAAATGTTTATACTATTTCAAAAATTTGTATATTATAATTGAAACTTTCAAAATTTAAAAATAATAATAAATTAAAATGAAAAATGTATTTTTTTAAAATTAAATAATTAGTTACAAAAGAATTTAATTAATTAAATTAAATAAATTAATATGTAAAATATAATTTAAAAATAAACGAAAACAATTTTAAATAACAAGGGATAAAAAAGAGAAAGCATCAAAGTAATATCAAATTAATATTAAGTCAATTATAACCCCAAAAAAATTGATGTTATTGTGCCATGAGGCACTCTCCAGTTTAATATGGAAGAGATGTTGTAATGTCCTGAATGTCCCTAACCTATTATGTAAATATTTTGACTTGGTCAAATTATATTAAAATAATAAAAATAAACAAAAACAAAAAATAAAATAAAATTATAAAAGTGATGTCATCATATAATGTAAACATTAGTGGGTTTGGGACTCTAGGTTCTGACAACCAATGATATTATTAACCCATATTTTTTCCCATGGCATTCTTCTATAATGTAGCCTATTTAAAGACATACAATTTCAATGTTTTTTCCCTTTTTCCAAAAAGAAGGATTTAGTTGGCGCTAAAGCCAAGTGCAAATGCTAGGCATCAATTGATATCTCCAAAAAATAGCTTCTTCTATAAGATGGGTATGGTCATGCTGCTGATCTTGAAAGGAGTCATTTTCCATATTTTATGACACAAAAGAAACTCTATGGTAGTAGCGGTGAGACTACCGAGAACTTCAGTGATGATTAAGGCATTGGGTATGGTATATTTGGCATGGTCTACAAGGCAATTATTCTAGGAAAAGATATAGAATTTGGAATTATTTTAAGAGTTGACAGTATAATTTGTTTTCAAAGTTGATAATATCATTTGTTTATTGGGTGGATATTATTTCTAGTGAGCATGTCTCTCGTTCCTTGTCTCTTTGATAGTCGATCCAATGCTTTCAATCCCTTCTCACTAGACATATGTGACCCTTTTGAAGGGGCCAATTATCCATTCTTCAGAGATACAACACACTTCCAACAGGAAGATGCAATGACCATTGCCAACACACTCAGCTAGACTGGAAGGAAACTTATTTTTCACACATATTCAAGGCCTATCTTCTAGGCATTCATCATGTCTATAAGAAGTTTTATGTTCCTTTTGATATTTGCTGGGATTTTTTCCTGTAACTGTATTATGATTGAGATTTACCTTTTTATTTCTGGAAGGCCTAAGGAAAGAGGTGGTAAAGATTAAGGTGGAAGATGACAGAGTTTTAAAGATAAGCGATGAACGCAAAAAAGGAGAAGAGCGAAAGAAAAACAAGTGGGACTCAATTGAGCACTCCTATAAGAAATTTATATGGCATTTCTTGCTACCATAAGAAATTTCTACAGAATTTCTTGCTACCATAAAATAGTAAGGTGGATGATGTGAAGGCTTTAATGGAAAACAACTTGTTAACTGTCACTATACCCAAGAAGCCTCAACCTAAGCATGAAGTTAGGGCAATTTAAATCTCTGGTTAAGTGAAGGGAAGATGTTTTTATATGGAAATTATGTGTATAGGTTTACCATTTATTTAATTGGTTGTTTCATTTTGGGTTCTTAGAGGGGTTGTTTCCTGATATGGTACTGCAAATCCCTAGTGACAATGAAATGGTAGTGTTAATTTTAAGGTTATTTCGATGAAGTTAAAGTAATGACTTAGATGGGAATTTTAGTTGTAGAAATTGAGTGCTCCTATGGGAAATTTGCCGTGGTATTTTCTGGAATTTGGAAATTCTATAGAAAATTCCAGTAGGAGCTCACCAGGATTACAGTTGAGGCATTAGCTCATCAATATCAGAACAAAACTAAGAGGAACCTACTGGTTAGCATTTCACATCCATAATTTTACTCTGCCATTCAAGAGGTATCGTCTCTCATTAATCTTATTAATCTTCTACCACGAGGAGTCCTCCTTTGCATTTACCACTGCCATTGGGGAGTTAATTTTTCCTTTGTCAAAGATGGTATCTCTAATAAAAAAATGAATATATATATATATATATCATGAAGATTTGTATTGCATAAAATCCATGGCTAGTCATAGAAAATACTCAGGGGATACATTGAATTTGTTCAACACACCTTATATTTCTTCAACTTAGAAGACATTACATAGTTTCACAACTTTCAATACGTTTTCATATGGATATATCCAAAACAAGGTTATTAACAAAATAAATTAAATTTCTACATTACATAGATTTATTTGAAACCTCATCCTCCACAACCAGTGTCCGATTGAGGGATACATTGACTTTGTTCAACACACCTTATATTTCTTCAACTTAGAAGAGATTACATAGTTTCACAGATTTCATTACATTTTGATATGGATATATCCAAAACAAGGTTCCTAAAAAAAAAAAATTCTACATTACATAGATTAATTAGAAACCTCATCCTCCACTACCAGTGTTCGATTGAGGGCTGGAAACCTATGTACCTCTTTCCAATTTTTAGTGCAAGATTCATTAAATTTGTATTCAACAATTGGAATTTATCTTGTAGATAAAAAATATGAAGGTGAAGTTCTTCGATCTCATCCATCTACTAGGCTATCATGTCTTTTAGATTTTAAATATCTTCTAGCACATTCACATTGTTTTCCATATGTTGTTGTATGTTCAGCATTATCATGTCAATGGTGTCCATTTGTGCCATCACATAAGTTACTTCCTCCCTACATCTACAATCATGTTTTCTGCCATAACCACTATCACCCCCTGTATCCTTGCCTCATTGCATCTTCCCTCTCCTTATCCAGTAGAAATCATTGTTTACTTCAATATGACTCACAATATTCCCCTTGTTTCTATCAGCAAGTAGCCTCACCTCCTTCCCAATATCCCCAACTTTGCTGTTATACTCTACCAAATTCAAATTTTGATACTCCTAGTTGGTCAATTCAAATTTAACAAATGGATTCTTCTCCCACTGTAGATTAGTCCACACAAAGTTAATTTGGAGTCCTCTTGACTCTTTAGTGATTCATCCTTGTCCATGAGTAGTGAACCCCAAGGTAGTGCTCTTTATACTAGACTGGTCCATCAAGAGTATCCATAAATAATCCTAAGCCCCCAGATAAAACAGATAGGCCAAAAATTCCACACAGAGTTGTGAATTCCATAATTTATGGGTGTGCCAAACATTGTTTCGAGACCCAATCACCATTCTTGAAATGTAACTCAACCCAATGTATTCTTTCCCATATCTATTCCATATAATGAACGCAGGGCTTTGCAGCCAGAATTCCCAATGTGGATTGCTTTCCCACCCATTCCAAAGACTACACCTTCTGATAGCTAATACCCAAGCATACCCAGACAATTGGCCTAGAAATAAATATATATTAGGAACAAATTGGAGGTAAGGGACTTCAACAGAGGAAGAGGGAACATCGAATAGGTTGTGGCTCCATGAAAATTTCCAGATTCTGCAACATTTCCCCCGATTTTCCATCACCAATGTGCCCCTTGAAATGGAAACCCACAAATTTTGTTACATTGCACCCACTGCAATTTACATTGCTACTCCCAAATCCCACATGCTATAGAAGTTAATGCTACATATAGATTCGTAATGGCTTCACCCTCCACTGTAATGATCAATGGATGTAGAGGCACAACGAGATAACAAGATTGTGTCCTTTGGAATGTGTCTCGTATGCGAGGATAATGTAGTCGTCGTTCTTTGTATTGACTCTAGTATCCATAAAAACCATCAAACCGCTTGCCCACTTTTTATTTTGGAATTCTTCCCACTCACTAAATTGATCCTTATTTGGATTGAAATATATAAATTTTTGGATAATTAAACTTTATCATTTCAATTATGGCAAAGACCACCATTTCAAATCGTCATTTACCTTTAAATTCCCTAACTAGTTCTAAATATATGGAAGTACTCTTTTTGTGGGATGTATTCGAGGAGTCTCCTTATTTGGTTTCAAAGTTTCCTCAAGTGCTTATCTCAGGGCGTTGTTCCTTTGATTAAATTTTGTATGGTGACGAGCGAGTTGCCCAAAATTATGATATTGGACACTTGTGAAGCTTTGGCCAAGATCAAACCTTATAGCAACTCATGCATTTTTCTTGGTTATTTGTCATTGAGCCTAGTCCCCATGCAAACGTTTTAACCAAATTACCTCTGAGGCTATATAATACCCCTACCTTTCATGCCACCCATAAATTAATTTTTTATAAAGTATTAAATCATTTAAAATTTAAACGTACTCTAACATTCACTTTGCATCACACCCATTATCCTTGATCACCAATTAAGACATACTCATTTACATTAATTTTATCAACAAAAGAAGAGCCCCTAGTAACAAATTTGTCCTTGTTTTCATTACATCACTAGTAAAACCCATGCAAACACTATGTTGATGCTAAATAATATGACACTCAAATAATGCCACATCTCTTATTATTGTTGCCAATGCATAAGCATAAATTCTAAGATGTTAGTTACGACTGTCAAAAGATCTAATGTTTATGAGATGTATATTTCTTTTCTTGAAAAATATTAGAAATGAGATATTAATGGTCAATCATGCGTTCATGTGTTTAACACCGTACGAGGGCATATTATATGAAGAAAAATGGATTCAAAATTTATATTCATCTCCTTCTATATATACATTTATATACATGCTTTTACATCATGTGAAATAACTTAAGTCAATATTTGTATACATGCTCTCTATATTGTTGTTTAGACCCTGTCAAAAATTGTTGAGACAAATATTTGTTGACGTGGGTTTTATGCACCCTAGTCAACAAGGGATAAGTGACCCAAACTGAGGTTCTTTAAATAGTCCACACTGTTTGGCTGGTCAGTATTAATGGGTTTTAAGGCTCTGTTGGCCTTTTTCCTCCTCTTACGAAGAAAAGACAAGTGGTTTATCCTATTTTTATCCTATAGTTAACCTAAAAATACTACCTAGTATGTTCATCTATCTATTTAAGCTAACGGTTAATGAATCAATTAATATAAATTACAAATCAACATAGCATGTAAAGATGTAACTGGCGAAGATATAAATCCAGAAACAATGTAACTAGCGAAGATTAAAGATGTATGTATATTATGTTAAATGTTTCATATGCAAACCAAGTACTATTCCTAAACTAAAAATGCTATTATAAATATAGTAATTTTGATATTCCTCGATGATATAAAAAAGGATAAAAACTACAAAAATATAAGTTTCTACCTTCTCGAAATGAAGACAGATCAAACTAGTCTCGTTTTGAATAAATAACACCAAGAAGTACCATTGAATTCAATACCAAATAACTAACTAACTAATTCTACTTAATCTATCGTTTTTCAGCTGAAAATGCAAGAGAAAAGACAACTATAATAATTTGATAAGGTTTTATAATGTTTTAGTCATTTATTTATGAATCAAAGCAATAAATAAATAACATAACATAAGATCGCTTTTGAAACTATCACGGAATATATGTTAATTTAATTTAGATAAAAATAGCATCAATAACAATCTAAACTCTTGGAATCAAACCGCAAGAATTTAGATCAAATTAATGTCCAGATCAGAATCAACCTCAAGACACAAGTCACTGGAGGAAAAAGTAACTGAATTTAAAAAATTGTAATTAAATCGCCATCGATAAAGGAAATGCAAATAAATTTACTGTTTGTTCATGGAATAGAATCCAGAACAACATTATTACTATCTTCATAATATCCAAGAATAAAATCAAAGAACATAAGAAGACGATAATCAAAGTGACTGTTGAGAGAGAAGATAATAAGCTTAAAAATGACCAAATGAAACCAAATTAAGTCCAACACTTACAATTTTTTTTAAATATATCCCATAGTCACAGTAACAATATTGAACATTTCCCCTTAAATATTTTCTCCTCTACAACACTATGACCTCCTTGGTATGTGCATTGTACCTATCTACAGATCTTGATTGCCCCTTTTCTATCATTCACAATAGTGATTTTATATTGATACAAAGGAAACAACATTTGATCATGTTCCAAAATTTTCTTCCCAAAAAGAGAATTAGACTCCATCAAGGAAGGTCAAGGAGACTGAATGCCCATGGATCACATTCGTTAAATTCAATCCGTATTAATCCAATTGATCTCTTTGCTTAGGGAAGTAAATCTAATTTGAATTGGTTTTATGTTCATATCTGTTCTCCAACCAAGCCTCCTGCCTTTGTTTCTTCTTCGAACTGCAAAGTAGATGAATGTTAAAAATAAGTGAGATTGCAAAAACCCTATTCAAAGATAGAAAAAAAATTCATGAATAATAATATTATGAATGATTGCGCTCTTTGTTGATGAAATTTGGAGATGTAGAGTTCCTTTGCGCTTCCTTCTTTTCACTTTTTAATGATCTGGATAGATTCAATTTTTACTATCTCAACAATATCGTTGATCTCGGTGGATATTTTATTGGAATAACTATTGGTTTGGGTGTAATTATGTAGTAATCATATCATATAGAACTCATTTGAAATGTCGTGGTTTAGGATGTAAGTTACAATTGAATTCCACTTTGATCTTCGTGATGCCACGTTGATTCATAAATGAAAATCCTCACGTTTAAGAATAAATTTTATTTATGTAGGTGCGAAAAATCCACGATTGCAATATACTGGAAAATATTCTTATAAATGATGCAATTTATTTGTATTTTATTATTTAATTAACGACAAATAGAAAATAATCATTACTGCAATCTTCACAAATAAAATAAACGTTGTGGAAATAAAATAACATCTAAGAAATAGATGCATACACATAAAAATGACACCAATTTTTTTGGACAAATGTCCCCAGAAAAACTTTGAAGGGAAAACTGGTGCAACAGATGAAAAATTAGAGAGTACATAGATCTACATTCGAAATCACTATCAAAGCAATAGAAATTTTTTTCCATCACTCCAATTGGAAGGTTGACCTAAAAACCTTCAATTTCCCTTGAAAAATCAAACTCGACCTCCTCTAGTAAATGCGCACAAAAAATTATGCTGCGGGAAATAAGAAATTGTTGAAAACTGAGATATGCTAATCCTGCACTGCTTTGGTGATCCTCCCCTTCTTTGGTGATCTTGCCCTTGTACTAGAAAACTCGCTTTATCCTACAAATTTGATCTGATTCCCATATCTGCGCATTGGAGAAAATCACATGACCTTCCTGTTGGTTAACTCGAACTCTATAAATTTATGTGGAAATTTCCCCTAGAATCCCTCTCTCCAATTTCTATTGATCCTCTCACTAATGCTATGCTGGCTCAAATTATTCCCTCGCTGAATGCTACACATCAATAAATTCACACTTCCCTATTCTCTTGCCCCATCAACTTTCTCTTTGTTAAATTGTAGCACGAAAAGGCTTCATTTGACTTGTGCTTTAGATAAATGAAGAAATTCAAACTTCCACTTCAGTAGTATGAGTTGGAAGGAAGTTAGCATGAGTGTCATAGCCAAATCACTAAGTTAAGTCAATCAATTCGAGTTGGTGGGCTAGTAGTAGAGTTGTGTGCAAGTTGGTGGCTAAGATATAACTACCTAGAGGTAATATCTTTAGTGAAAGTCATTTAGCTGAGCTCTAGTCTAGAATAAACTCAATATGAGTTTAGTTGAGTAGTTGTAACTATTTTTAACTCATTGAACTCTCAGTTAACTAGTCAATTTACTAAAAGTATCCCTAGTCATGTAGAAATTATATGCACTAAGCATGCATATGTCCAAGATCCACCTGATCTCACACTAGTTAACTTTATGCAAGATACTGAATCTATTCCACTTGTTAATCTTTTGCGGAAAAATTAATTGCACACACATGTGAAGCATAAACAAAAATATTCAATCGCACATAACACAGTTTTTAACCGGAAAGCCTGAAGCTGAAAACCCCAACTATATATTATGTAACATGGAGATCATATGACAATCTCATACAAAGCTTAGTACATCAAGCTCTCAGTACAATACAATCGTCACACACTAACATAGAAGAAATCTGCAAATCCATGCACCAATCTCTACCCTCCTGCTAGCCTGCCTCCATTGCGCAATCCAAACTGATTACAAAGACCAATTCGATGCAATCCCACTCTCTTTGACTACGTGATTATCATTGGCAACTCTAGTGTATATGTAGATGCAATTCATGCATCACTAGTAGTCACAACATATAGTCTATCTCACCCTTTCACCTATCTCTGCATTGGGTCTCCACTAGATCTAACATGCACTATAGTTAATTGCTGTATTGTTCAGTTGATTAATGAGTTATTATTTGTGAATTAATTAACTAATTAATTCAATCCACTCTCACTAGTGTATCATTCAGTTAGACTAGATACAACTAGCTCAACTGAGTCTAACTGAGTTAAAATGAATACAACTCCATAACTAATCTTCCAATTCTATCATAACTTTGCCACTTCAGTTCTAATTGAGTCCTCCATGCATGAACTCCAGTAAGCCCTTAGGAATTGTGTAATTCCTTCAGCCCACTGATTTTACAAATCTGTTCACTGAAATAAAGTGCTCCAAGAGAATAAGATGTTGTTTAGTGTCTGATTATTATTAAGAGCTAATAATAATCGACATGCATCTATTTTTACATCAGCGCTCTATAAATAGACTTTGCCCAATATTCTAAAAACATAATTTCATCTATTTTTCACATTTGACCAACCATCTACAAATAGCCTCCTGCTACATATAGAATATGCTCACCATGTCTAAAAATAGACATACACCTAAAAATAGCTTGTGTGGGCCCCACCTAGTTTAGGTGATTATTTTCCAACTAGGATCAAGGATGATGTTTCAGGATGCCTCCTTTACTATTTCTTGTTGCAATATTCAACACTCCCTCTCAACAAGAAAGTACTGTCTTTGCATGCGACATGCAACTCCATGCATTCGCCCTGCAACTCCATGCATCCGCTTTCCAACTCTTGCTGCAACACTTCCAAAACTGAAAGGCTCCAAACAACTCAATCAATATAATGCATCTATCATCAAAGTCTTCAACTTCTGCTGGTACCAACTGCACATGTCTTCAGGAACCACTACGCTGTTGAACTCTGCACCCATGCACTCTGCACTTACTGTCAACTTTGAACCACGCTCCAGTATCCGACACTGTCACTTTGATCTGCCTGCATCAATCCAACTGATCATGCTACTGTTGCTCTATGGGCACCTCGTAGCCAAGTTCAATTCATGATATCCACACCATCTCAATGATTCCTGCCCAGAAATATCCTCTTGGGATTACTCATGCATGTCTCCCCACCTCTCACCTGGTGGTATAGCTACATGCACTCCCTCTGCCCATTTGGCATGAAATTTCTCTGCATGAGTGGTTGCTCCCAATCCATGATCCTCATCTTGTGGCTGCTCCACATCCCGAGGTTCACTCTTACCTGCATGCAAATCCTGCTCCCTCTCAGGCTTCAATTGCATGTCTTTCTTGCACTTCCAAAAAGTAGGAAGCTTCGTAGAAATCCCATCTACATCAAATCTATAAATATTCTTCTTCATTTTTATATTTTTGAGCTTGTCTTTAAGCGCCAACTTCCTCTGGTCGCTTCTGCTTTGGAACAAATCTGTCAAAGCCTTCCACATAGCATATGGAGTGGTTTTCCCATTAAGGCTTGAGATAATATGGTCTCTCACACCTTCCAATAGAATCCTCCTCATCCTTGCTACTTTCTTTTGCCATGCGTCAAGTACTGCAGCATCCGCCGAAGTGGGCTTAGGAACATCTCTCTCGATGAATTCCTTCAAGCCATTATCTTCAAGCACTGCCTCCATCCTGTCCCTCCAGGCTATGTAGTTAGAGTTTCCCTTGAGTGCATACTCCAACCGCAACCCATTGAAAGACATTTCAATGTATACTCAAATGTCTCACGAAGAAACTCCTGCAGCAAATTCGAATTGTCCACCAGCACAAACTCACTTCACAATTGCAATCTTCAATTAACAATGCTCTGATACCATGTAGAAATTATATGCCCTAAGAATGCATATGTACTTGATTCACCTTATCTCACACTATTTTAACTTCATGGAAGATACCGAATCTATTCCACTTGTTAATCTTTTATGAAAAAAATTAATCGCACACACATGTGAAGCATAAACAAAATATTCAATCGCACATAACACAGTTGTTTAACGGGAAATCCTGAAGCTGAAAACCCAAACTATCATATATTATGTATCATGGAGATCATGTAACAATCTCATACAAATCTTAGTACATCAAGCTCTCAGTACAATCAATCGTCACACACTAACATAGAAGAAATCTGCAAATCCATGCACCAAACTCTGCCCTCCTGATAGCCTGCCTCCACTGCTCAATCCAAGCTAATTACAAAGACCAATTCGATGCAATCCCACTCTCCTTGACTATGTTATTATCATTGGCAACTCCAATGGATATGTAGATGCAATTCATGCATCACTATGGTCACAATAGATAGTCTATCTCACCCTTTCACCTATCTCTCGTACTAGGCTTCACTACTATTATAAAACTGCAGTTAAAAATGTATTGCCGTTGATTATGTTTGTTACTATTTGTTAATTAATTCACTCCACTCTCACTAGTGTATCATTCAGTTAGACTAGATACAACTAGCTCAACTGAGTCTAACTGAGTTAAACTGAATACAACTCCATAACTACTCTTCCAACTCTGTCATAACTTTTCCACTTCAGTTCTAACTGAGTCCTCCATGCATGAACTCCAGTAAACCCTTAGGAATTGCATAATTCCTCCAACCCACTGATTTTACAAATATGTTCACTGAAATAAAGTGCTCCAAGAGAATAAGTTGTTGTTTAGTGTTTGATTATTATTAAGAGCTAGTAATAATCGACATGCATCTATTTTTACATCAGCGCTCTATAAATAGACTTCGCCCAATATTCTAAAAATAGAATTTCATCTATTTTTCACATTTGACCAACCATCTACAAATAGCCTCCTGCTACATATAGAATATGCTCACCATGTCTAAAAATAGTCATACACCTAAAAATAGCCTGTGTGGGCCCCACCTAGTTTAGGTGATTATTTTCCAACTAGGATCAAGGATGATGTTTCAGGATGCCTTCTTCACTGTTTCTTGTTGCAATATTCAACAATTCATGCATGCAATTCGAATTTCCTAGTGACGTGGAGGGAAAAGGCACAATTGTAATTGTATTGTATACTATTTCGAGTGTACAAATTTTATACACGAAGGTGAGTTTATTCTCTTTGGATTTGCACAAGGAAATATGGGCTTTCCCTATTCTTTAGGAGCAAGAATCGCACAAGGAAATAGGAGGAAGAAAAAGGCCCATTCTGGCTAAGTATTTGATCAGGAGATCATGTCCAAGTTTTAAAAATTTATCAAAAATGAAAGTGATCAGAAGTGGTTGCAATCTGAATGAACGGAAAGGTCTCGTCGTTGCGATTCTGGTTGCACGAACAGTTCTCAAAATTGAGGTCGTATGAAAAAGTTATTGAGGTTTTAAATCGTCTAGTAAACTCTAAAAATGAGTTGACCAACTTTAATTTTTTAATTTGGGAAAAATTAAAAAAAGAATTTTCCAAGGAATATTCCCCAAAATATTCCCTGAAATATTCCATTCGGGTGAATTGTTTGTTGACAAGTGGCAGACTATTATTCGAAGAAGGGTTCACATTGAATTTTCGTGGCCTATCATGGGCTGCCACATGGCCCCAGGCTGAGGAAAATTGTGGCAAATTAATTTTTTTTTGGTGCTCATGGGAGTCGAACCGTTAACCTCCCACATCAAAGTTCCGAGTTCTATCGTCGCGCCACACATTGGTCCTTGTTAACCAATGGAACCCACATCCATTTAAAGTCTAAGGTGGATGGTAATGGTGGCAAAGGGGGCTAGCCCCTAAGGGCCAGCCGCCACCTCACAGCTTCCCATACGACCAAGAGACGAAGACCAGGTGCTAATTGCAAACGACATAAATTTCTAATTAACCATTAAACGTGGTTTAGCCACTAACCACATCATTAGCACTTAAAATGTGCTTAGCATTAAACCCATATTATCCGCCCATTTAAGACGCACTTAAGTTAAGATAATCATGGGATAAACTGGCAACGGATTTGGCGGAGTGCACCCAAGTTGGTAGAGATGCTATTTTTAGCTTTCTAACTGGCACTATCTCCACATTTAGTGGAGTTTTTTGGGGGACACTGGGAAAATATTGTTTCTGCCATAACTCCCTCATTAATGAACCAAATTGAGTGCAAAAATAGTCAATTTTGACTATCTCAGACCTTCTAGACTCAATGGAGTATGTTGCAGAGCCATCAGAGAGATTCTAAGCAATTTTTTTCTTCAATGAAGTTCAAGGGGCCACTAGGGCCACTAGGAGGCAGAATCAATTTGAGGCCTAGTCAGGGGAGATAGAGGCCTTATCCATAAATGCAATATAAAAATTGGATATTTCAGATGTTATGAATCTGATGATATGGTTTTCAGAGCCTGTAGAGAACTTTTGAAGGCCGAAAATATTCAGTAAAGTTCCAGGGGCCATTAGTGCCAGCTTTTTCCAGCAGCAGTGTAGGGCCTAGCCAGAGCAGCTAGAGACCATATGTAGTGAAAAAATAGTCATTATTGACTGTAAAAATAATTATGAATCTAATGATAGAGGTTTCAGAAATTTTTGAGGACTTCTAGAGGTCTAAAACCCAGTAGAGAAGTTTTAAGTGACCCCAGTGCCAGGGGGTGCCGACAGGTGTTGGAGGAAAAACCGGAGCAGCCGGAGGCCATATTTGATGGATGAATAGTCTATATTGACTATTTCAGACATTTTTGAACCAATGAAAGTGGTTTCAAAAATTTTTGAGAACTTATAGAGCTCGAGAAGCTGAAGTGAAGTTTTGAGCAGCCCTGAGAAAACCGTGGAGGATAGCCTAGTTTGGGGATGCAGTGCTTGATTTGAGAAATTTATCAGTTGATATTTGGTGTCTGATGTGTGTTGGATACAAAAGGAGTGGTTTCAATGACAGAAATATAATTCTGAAGGAGTTTGTACCATTTAGAAGCTAAGAGTATCTCAGAGCACTAATAGAAGGAATCGTGTCAAAGGGAGCCTAAAGCTCTTTGCAGAGTTTGGAAAACCATGAGAGGGATATATATGGTATTCTCAACTCTTTGGATCAGTTTAGTATCCATTTGAGTTAAGTGTGGAACTTGTAAAATAAACCTTACCATAATCCCAAAGAGCCGAGTCAAGATGACAAAGCTTAAAGGAGACGTAGCCCACGAGATTCGGGTGAACTCCTAGATTAATTTTGATGTTGTGTTTGAATGTTTATTTGCTGCATCATGTTGCTATTATACACGTTAAATTTCAGAAAGAACAAATGAACTTAAGACACATAAACAATTAAAATTTCATACACCACTTTTAAGCATAAATTCTGCAAATTGTCAAGTACAAGCTAGATCATTTAATTGTTAAATTGAGTGGGAGGTTCTTGAAATACATAACAATTTATCTAGACCATTTTCAGATCAGGTTGGTATCGTAGCCCAGGTTGCTTGCTTGTATATTTTGAAAGGTGTTTAAACAGTGTAAAATATTGACTGTTTTACTGTTTGCAAACTGACTGTTGTTTGAGTTTGTTGGAGGTGAAGGGATAGCTACTGGTTAGCTAAGTCTTGGAGAGGAAAAAAAGGAATAAAGGGCTAAAGGCATCTTCCTTACCCCAAAGAACCTCAAGGTCACCCTTAGACCACAAACCCTCTTGACGATTGTTTGTTAAGAAGCTCTTGGAGTTTGTTTGTTGTTTGGCTACTTGAATAAGAGTTTGTCTCTACAACCATTATGTTCAAAAGCTTTTTCTATAGTTTTTGAAAGCTTTGTGAGCTTTGTTGAAGTTACTTTTGTTCATTCACATCATAATGAAAACTTATACAAGTGAGGTTTCCTCCTTCACAAGATTCTTTGATGAAGATATGAAGCGTGACTTTATTATATTGAAGGACATGGTGCAGATTATGTTTGAGGATAGAAGAGAAAGCACTGAACTTTGTGATAAATTGTTTGCCATGAAGCAAGAAAAAAAAGAAATTCTTCAAATATTGCATGATATGGAGATGCAGCTCCATCAAGCCCAAGAGGCTTTGACCAAGAACATGCATGAGGAAGAGGTAATCCACTCTAATTTGTCTTCAGTTTCCTCTTTAGAAAGATGTGTTGGTTCTTTCGAAAAGCATGTGAGTTCAGAGAGTTTTCAAGACAAGAGCGATGATGTTAGTCTGCAAATGAAAGCTGGAGCCTCTACTAGTTCATCTCCTCATGAAGGCAAAAAGGATGAACATGCAAAGCAGCACAAGAGGTATAAATTTCCCCATGATCAATTTGATTGTGTTTCTGCAAGGCATGGTAATTTTGCATGCTTAAATGGAAGAAATATTTTCTATACATATTGTGATCAATTTAACCATGATGTTTCGAGATGCTGGATGAGGAAGAAAGCATACAGGAAGTAGATGAGGCAAAGGAAACTTTCAAAGAAGGTGCATAATATTTTCACATATTGCCAAAAGAGGGGACATGTTGTTTCCCATTGTTGGACTTTGCATCCAACTAGTCGTCCCAAGCACATGCAACAAGAGGACAAAAAGACTGGTGAAGGTGGAACCAAGGATTCCATTATTGATGTGAAAACATAAATTTCACATGAAGAAGAGTTGCAGCAGCAAAATTCACCATGGAAGTGTCTTGGTAAGAAGTGGATGGACTTCTTAACACAGTAAGACATACTCCTTTGTACATGTGTAAATTTCGATTGTATGCATGTATTTTATGATGTAATCTCTCATTTGTTTGAGCCACCTTGGATCATTGCTCAAGGTAGCAATGTTCAGTTTCCTTCTGCAAATTTATCGTCAGAAATTTCTGAGTGAGTGCAAGAAAGATAGTTCTAGGCAGGAGGACAAGCGCATCCAGGAAGGGAAGTGAAAGTTTCTTTCTAGTTGTGGTTCAAAGTCACTAGCCATGCAAGGCAAGTGTTTGGAGGCTGAAGAGAAGAGGGTGATGTACTCTCATCTATTGTACAAATCAGTATATCAGTATTTTGGGGTCAAAAAGATTCCCAGTGGGGAGGTGTGATCAGGAGATCATGTCCAAGTTTTTAAAAATGCTCAAAAATGAAAGTAATCAGAAGTGGTTTCAACCTAAATGACCGAAAAGGTCTCGTCGCTGCGATTCTGGTGCCGGGAACGGTTCTCAAAACCGAGGTCCTATGCAGAAGTTATTGAGGTTTGAAATCATCTTGTAAACTCCAAAAATGAGTTGACCAAGTTTGATTTTTTAATTTGGGAAAAATTAAAAAAAATAATATTCCAAGGAATATTCCCTAGAATATTCCATTCGAGAAAATTGTTTGTTGACAAGTGGCAGACTATTATTCGAAGAAGGGTTCACTTTGAATTTTCGTGGCCTATCACAGGTTGCCGCGTGTCAAGCCCAGAGGCCACCACGTGGCCCAGTCCAAGGAAAATTATGGCATATTAAAATTTTTTTGGTGCTCACGGGAGTCGAATCGTTAACCTCCTACATCAAAGTTCCGAGTTCTACCGACACGCCACGCATTAGTCCTTGTTAACCAATGGACCCCGCGTCCATTTAAAGTCTAAGGTGGATGGTAATGGTGGCAAAGGGGGCTAGCCCCTAAGGGAAAACCCCCACCTCACATCTTCCCTTACGACCAAGAGCCGAAGACCAGGTGCTAATTGAAAATGGCGGAAATTTCTTTAATGAAGTTTAATTAACCATTAACATGGTTTAGCCACTAACCACATCATAAGTGCTTAAAATGCGATTAGCATTAAACCCATCTTATCTGCCCATTTAAGACGCACTTAAGTTAAAATAATCATGGGATAAACTGGCAGCGGATTTGGTGGAGCACGCCCAAGTTGGAGGAGATGCTATTTTTAGCTTTTTAACTGGCAGTATCTCCACATTTAGTGGAGTTTTTTGGGGGACATTGGGAAAATCTTGTTTCTGCCATAACTCCCTCATTATTGAACCAAATTGAGTGCAAAAATAGTCAATTTCGACTATCTCAGACCTTATGGAATCAATGGAATATTTTTTAGAGCCATTAGAGAGCTTCTAAGCAGGGTTTTTCTTCAATGAAGTTCAAGGGGCCTCTAGGGCCACTAGGAGGCAGAATCAATTTGAGGCCTAGTCAGGGGAGTTAGAGGCCTTATCCAGAGATGAAATAGTCAAAATTGGATATTTTAGATGTTTTGAATCTGATGATATGGTTCTCAGAGCATGTAGAAAACTTTTTAAGGTCGAAAAGCTTTAGTAAAGTTCCGAGGGTCATTAGTGCCAACAGCAGTGCAGGGCCTAGCTAGAGCAGCTAGAGACCATATGCAGTGAAAAAATAGTCATTATTGACTGTAAAAATAATTTTTAATATAATGACATAGGTTTCAGAAAATTTTGAGGACTTCTAGAGGTCTAAAACCCAGCAGAGAATTTTTCAGTGACCTTAGTGCCAGGGGGTGCCGATAGGTGTTGGAGGCGAAACCGGAGTAGCCTGAGGCCATATTTGATGAATGAATAGTCTATATTGACTATTTCAGACATTTTTGAACCAATTAAAGTGGTTTCAGAAAATTTTGAGAACTTTTAGAGCTCGAGAAGCTGAAGTGAAGTTTTTGGCAGCCTTGGGCAAACCGTGGAGGATAGCCTAGTTTGGGGATGCAGTGCTCGATTTGAGCAATTTATTAGTTGATATTTGGTTTTTGATGTGTTTTGGATACAGAAGGAGTGTTTTGAATGATAGAAATAGAATTCTGAAAGAGTTTTTGCCATTTAGAAGCTTAGAGTAGCTCAGAGCATCAATAGAAGGAATCGTGTCAAAGGGAGCCTAACGCTGTTTGCAGAGTTTGGACAGCCATGAGAGGGATATATATGGTATTATCAGCCCTTTGGATCAGTTTAGTATCCATTGGAGTTAAGTGTGGAACTTGTAAAAGAAACCTTACCATAATCCCAAAGAGTCGAGTCAAGATGACAAAGCTCAAAGGAGATGTAGCCCACGAGATTCGGATGAACTCCTAGTTTAATTTTTCTATTATGTTTGAATGATTATTTGCTGCATCATGTTGATATTATACATGTTAAATTTCATCAAGAACAAATGAACTTAAGGCACATAAACAATTAAAAATTCATACACCACTTTCAAGCATAAATTCCGCAAATTGTCAAGTACAAGCTAGATCATTTAATTGTTAAACTGAGTGGGAAGTTCTTGAAATACATAACAAGTTATACAGACCATTTTCAGATCAGTATTTTCCAGAGCAGAGTCAGGAGGAGATCAAAATTACAGTGCAGATTAAGCTTAAAGCATTGAAGTAGTCATTGTAATCATCTGGTATAATACAAACAAAGGAGGGGTTTTTCCCAGTTGGGTACCCCAATAAAAAATTTGTGCATTATGATTGAATGATTGCATGTGTTTATATTTTCAGTTTTCCTTCTACACAATTTAGTAGAAGAAATTTGTGTCTATTGATTTCAATGAGATTTCTTTAGCAACTGAAAATTTTGAGTTATTTCTACATGGTATCAAAGCTATTGAAAACTGCATAGAAATCAGGTTCTTGATCATCTCTAATAGAAATTTCAAATAGCAGAGTTTGTGGTGCAGGTATTTCTTCAGTGCAGTAAAAATGTCTTTCAATGGATTGAGGCTTGAGTATGCATTAGACAGAACTTAAAATTCTTGGAAAGACAAAATGGAAGCTATGATGGATGAAAATGGAGTACTAGAGTACACAAAAAATATATTCCAAAACCAGCAACATCAGATGCAAAAAAACTGGCTCAATGGAGGAAAGATACTGCAAAAGCCAAGAAAATTATCCTAGAGGAAGTCAGAGACCGCGTGGTTTTGAATTTTCATGGAAAGGAGATTGCTTTTGAAATGTGGAAAACTCTCATAGAGCTATTAGAAAACAACAATGATGCCAAGAAGTTGGAATTGAAAGATAAGCTCAAGAACATTTGAATGAATAAAAAAGAAACTATTGTTCAATACCTATCTAGATCCACTCAGGTGAGAGATGAACTTGGAGGAGTTGGAGAGACTGTGCAACCATTTGATCTTGTAAGCTTAGCACACATTGGTATTCCAAAGTCCTGTCACAACTACCAAGATGAATTTAATGGAATAGAGAAGCTCCTAGATTGGGAGAGACTTTGGTCTAAATTGGTGTAGGAGGATATTATAAGAAACACTAGAGGTGGAGTCTCATCCAGAACTGACGAGGAAGAAAAAATTTCTTTAGCTGGAAAAGGAAATAAATCCAAAGTAAAGAAGACCCAAGGTAAGGCAGGATCTAGCCAAAACCATGGCAAGAATAAAGACCTTAGTAAAATTGTTGACTATGGCAAGAATAAAGACCTTAGATGATTTTTCCCACAATTGTTGGATCTATTTCATGAAGAAGAGAGATGATGTTTATTCAAAGTTTGTTGAATTTAAAGCCTTAATTAAATCCCTGAGAAGTGATAATGGAGGAGAGTATGTGTCTAATTCCTTCAAATAATTATGTTCCATGGAGGGTATTAGAAGGAAGTTGATTGCACCCCACAACCCACAACAAAATGGGGCTGCAGAGAGAAAAAATAGAAGTATTGTAGGAATTGCTAAAGCAATGTTACATGACCAAGGATTGAAACTATCCCTTTCGGAAGAAGCTTGCAATAAAACTATTTACTTGCAGAGTAGGAGCCCTCACAAAATTCTAGGAATGATAACACTTCAAGAGGATTTCACTAGGAGGAAGCTAGATGTCTCCGAATTTCACATTTTTCGATACATGGTATATTGTCATGCCTCCAAAGATAGCAAGAAAAATTTTGATCCCACTGCAGAGAGGTTGATCTTTGTGGGATATTATGGGACACCTCATATTTATTGGGTGTACATGGCCTCACTCAGGATGATTTTTATGAGGAGGGATGCAGGATTTGATGAGGAGAAAGACATTAGGAGCTCTCTAGAGCAAGATCTGAGCATACCACTAGAGGAGGAGCTCATAGCTCTAAAGGAGGAGCCTTAGTCAGATCCACATAGTTAGATCTTTCTCAAAGGAAAGAAGACATTCCAGGAGGATGACGTGGAGCATCCAAATGTGGAGGAGAAGAGAGAATACCAAGTGTAGAAACCCACTCACACAGAGCCTTTTAGAGAAGGGAGGAAGATGAATAGGATGGTTGATAGGTTGGTGTAGGAAGCTCAAGAGTAGGTTGGATCTCCTAGCTCCTTGTGCAGACATTGGAGATCACCATACATATATACAAGATATATGGCACTCATGTCAAAGTTGATTTATTTTGAGCCATCTTATTTCGAAGAGGCAACTTCCCAATAAGTTTGTTTAGATGCCATGGTGGAGGAGTATAACTCCATCACGAAGAACAATGTTTGGGAAGTGGTTCCTAGACCCAAGAACAAGTCTGTTTTTGGTTCCAGGTTGTTGCATAAGGTGAAAAATGCAGCTGATGGAAGTATTGAGAAGTACAATGCTATATTTGTGGCCAAAATCTTCTTAGAGGTGGAGAAGATTTATTATAAGAATACATTTTCCCTGTGGAAAGATACTCATATATCATGACCATACTTTGATTGGAAACACAATTGGGGTGGAGAATCGACCAAATGGATGTTAAAAATTCCTTCCTAAACGGAGTGGTACTGGTTTAGGAAGATATTTTCATTGAGAAACCTAAGGGGTTTGAGACCTTTAGCAGGGAGACACATGTGTGTAGGCTCAAGAGAGCCCCCTATGATCTCAAGCAGACACCTCATTCTTAGAAAAATTGCATAGATTATTATCTCAGTGGATTGGGATTCACTGAGAGTGAAGCAGATGCCAATCTATACTACATTATGGTATATTTAAACCTTCTCATGTTAGTTATCTAAGTGGATGATTTGATATTGATAGGAGATGACAGGTTGATCCAGTATTTAAAGGAGGACCTTGCAAGAGAGTTCGAGATGAAGGATATGGGTTTGATGCACTACTTCCTTGACTTGGAGGCATGGTAGGGAGATGGAGAGACATTTTTTGGACAAGGGTCGTACACCTATGAAATCCTTCAGAGATTACACATGCAGGATTGCAAACCCATGGATACTCCTTTAGGTACTAATTGGAGGAAAGAGGATGTTTCTACAGGGGAGGTAGTATATGGAACTATTTACAGATAGTTAGTGGGGCTCTTGATATATTTGGTGAGCACAAGGTCCAATGCTTGTTTTGTAGTGAACCAACTTAGTCAGTTCATGGTGAGGCCTACCAAGCTTTAGTGGAATCTAGCAAAACATGTTCTAAAATACCTCAAAGGAACAACAAAATTTGGTTTATGGTAGATGCAAAAATATGGAGTGAATATCCAAGGCTTCACAAATGTAGATTGGGTAGGGTGTCCCTCAAATAGGAAGAGCACATCGGGAGCAGTCTTCGGTGTTGGGTCAACAACAATTTCTTGGTACATCAGGAAACAAAGATATGTAGCACTCAAATCAGTAAAGGCTAAGTATATGGCTACTAGTCAAGAAACATGCAAGGTTATTTGGATGAGGAAGATCCTAGGTGGTCTCTTCAGTCAAGAGATGGAGATTATATTTATCCATTGTGATAATCATATTTGTATAAAACTCTTTGAAAATCCAGTGTTTCATGATAGGTCCAAACATATAGAAATTAGGCACCATTTCTTGAGAGATTGTGTGCAGAGGAGGATCGTTATGTTACAACACATTCATACAGAGGATCAAGATGTAGACATATTGACAAAGGCTTTTTTAAGAGACAAGTTTGAGTTCCACAAGAGTAGGATTCAGGTTTTTCAGGACCCTTTTATTTCCAAGAGGGAGTGTTAAATTGTATAAAGAAAATGCTTCATTTGACTTGTGCCTTAGCCAAATGAAGAAATTTTAGCTTCCACTCCAGCATAATGACTTGGTAGGAAGTTAGCAGGAGTGACATGTCCAAATCACTAAGTTAAGTCAGTCAATTCAAGTTGGTGAGATAGTAGTAAAGTTGTGTGAAAGTTGGTGGCTAAGATATAGCTGTCTAAAGGTGTTATATTTAGTGAAAGTCAGTTAGCTGAGCTCTAGTCTATAATAGAGTCAGTATGAGTTCAATTGAGTAGTTTTAATTGTTGTTAACTCATTGAATTCTCAGTTAACTAGACAATTTACTAAAATATCCCTAGTCATGCATGCAATTCCAATTTCCTACTGACATGGAGGGAAAAGGCACAATTGTAATTGTATTGTATACTATTTCGAGTGTACAAAGTTTGTGCATGCATGTGAGATTATTCTCTTGGGATTTTCCTAAGGAAATAAGAGCTTTCCCTATTCTGTAGGAGCAGCTATTGCGCAAAGAAATATGAGGAAGTAGGAGGCCTATTCTGGCTAAGTATTGGCTAGAGAAGAGTTACGAGGAGATCATAATTGCAGTGCAGATTGAGCTTCAAGCATTGACACAATCATTGTAATTGATCTTTGTTCTAATCTAATATAATACAAATATAGGAGGCGTTTTTCCTAGTTGGGTTCCTTAGTAAAAACTTTGCGAATTGTGATTGAATGATCACATGTGTTTATATTTTTATTTTGTCTTCAACAAAATTTAGTAGAAGAAATTTGTGTCTATTTACTTCAGTGAGATTTATTTATCAAATGCAAATTTCTATTTATTTATACACTCTTATAATTATCTCACTGAAGCACCAATGACCAATATCTAATCATTATCAATGGCTCAAATCGTCCCATACTCTGTCAAGTTACTTTTGAGAAGTCTCTAGAGAAAAATTCAATTAAATTCCTTATAATACACTAATTAGCCAATTTTCCTAAGTTAGACTTAGGAAATTTTAATTATCTGGTCAATTAATTTAATTAAGGTGTTTTAGAGCCATATCTTGTGAAACCATTTATGGGTATTGGATATGTCTTGTTCCTTAGCATATCTGACATCTTAGAGACTAGAACACCCATATTGTGCTACCACCATAATAAAAAATTAACACTCCCACTTATAAAGGAAGGTGTTATTTTCCCAAAATCTCTTCTCTATAGCCTGTAGCTAGATTGGTAACACTACTGATGTCTAACACCTTTTACAACTCTTTTCTTCACATCTCATGCTGATATGACTCCTTGTAACTGTAAATCATTGAGATGAACTTATTGGTAAACAATTTGTATTAACTACTGCACATACTCTAATCCACCTCACACCATTGTTTCTATTTATCTTATGCTAATCCATCAACTAATGCAATAGTGAGTCTGATCTACTAAGAACCTAAAGCTCTAAGTTGCATGAAGACTGCTCCTGTATTTGTTCTAGAATAAATCCCAATGGGAAATAACTTCTCATGAACTATCTGCCACATATTTGAGCAATCACATTACCCGTGCCCTTTGTACTTCAGTCTCATTGTCCCTCTGGCGTGAGTAACTCTATTGGAACTAAACTTATTCTTATATTGTGGTCCTTGCTTAAGGAATATGATGGTCTTTTACAAGCGAAATAATTTTATTTTATCTACTTTAACATTGGTCTCTTCCCATCTTAATACAATAAGGTATCAAGCTCCTCCTCCACCTGGGTTTGGTGCTGTTATATCTCCTTTAGAGTCTTGTCCTTTATTGGGACATTTATTCACTTTGCAACTTGCACTCCCACCGAAACTTGTCTCTGAAAACTTGAAGTCGATATGCCTCCCATATATGCATTTTTTCTAACTCACACGACCTATTTTGGCAATCTTGGAAATCATCTTTGGAAAGATGAAAAAAAATGCGAAAATAAGATATTTGATAAATTTAATTTCACTCCTCTAACTAGAAAATTGATATGGAAATTCGCAATTTCCTCTACAAAACCAACTCGACCTATTTTGTAAACTCGCACCCTCTTCCTGCAATCGCACTGGATCTTACAACCCGCATTGGATCCCACCATTCACACTACTCACTGAGAAATTATTTTGAAAATTAGATCTAGTGAATATGATGCCTCCCTCTATCTCTGAAGCTATTCACACTTCCTTTGAAAAATAGATATGGTATATGGAAATAAAATTATTGCTTTAGATATATGAATTGGGTAATCTAGCTATTCGATCTATTTACTTCGGCCCTCTTTCTATAGATAAATTGGCTGGAAATACCCTTCTCTTTTAGGAAACTAGATTTAGCCTCCTTTGCAACTCACACTCCTCCTGGATGCCCAGAACTATTCCTGCACTAGAAAATATATTCCTACACTAGCCTCCAATTTCCTTCCTAGAACTCACACTGCCTGGTATTCCTTCTTGGAAACTCACACTACAGCCCCTGGAATTCACACTGGCTAGATTGGAAAGGCTGTGCGACCTTTTGTTGCTGAAAATTAAGGCCTCCTTTGGTACAATTTGAAATATGGAAACCCTTTGAGAAAAGAACTGGAACTTTCCTATGTGTGCTTTTCTTTTCCTTCCCTTCATGGATCTACAACTACAACCCTTGTTACAAATCTTTTGCATCCAGATCTACTCTACGAACTAACTGATCTTGATCATTTAGGTGGATATTGGTTTCCACCCAACTATTCCACTTAGACCCCTAACACTATTTTCTTTTAGTTTTCTAATTTCCAACACAGTTTCCTATTTTGATAATTTTCTATTTCTAGCATTTTTTCGGGTCCTGAACCTCCAAATCCATTTTGATGCCCTAAACGAAGTTTTATTGTAAACAAAAAAATTGGAGACCAACGGCCCTAATTTTACAATATTTTTTTTTTTTCGTCGGATAGATATTTCTAACGAGGTATCATACACACCAAACTATGATCGTATTCCACAGTTATGACCCCGAGAAGTTGACATTCCAACTAACCCCAGTGGGGCCCACAAGATTTTGGTGCTTCATATCCTAGGATTAGGTTTTTAAATGTTTAGGGTTTTCCATTATTTCCTGATGATAATAATTCCTTCGAGCCTCATTGTAAAATAGGATAGAAGGCATGTGGCTGTCACATCTCTTCTCAGTGATAAGCTACCATTGCCCGAGCTAGTTTGTTTCTTTTCTGCATGTAATTTTTTTTCAACAATTGATATTTATTAATTGAAGTTTTGTTTCTATATATATATATATATTTTAAATATATATTTCATTTAATTCCTTCATACATTTGGATCAATGGTATAAGAGAGATCTACTCTTTCTCTAATTGTTTGTGCCTGTCCCCAATGAGGTCAAGGTATAAGGAGTTGTGACTTGAGCTGGTTCAACCCTTGAAAGAATGGACTCGATGACCTTGATGAACTCCCATGGTGGAAGAAAAGAAAAATGAGGGAACAAGATATCCTTTTAAAATGTTGCTCTAATAGTCCCTCAAGTGACAAAGGAACGAGATGATGGAAATTTTTTCCCAAATCCTTTGGCGAGTATCAACAGGTGAAGCATCTTCACCTAGCAGTAACTTCAGAGGCACCACCTCCTTTAAGGTACGAGTTAACTTTGAAATTTGTATATTTGAAGGCCATATAGAATCATATTATCTGGATAGATGGTTAAATCTGTTGGAAGGATATTTTTCGGTACTTAATTTTTTTGATAGGGAAAATATTGCTTTTGCACTCCTCAAAGCCACCCTCCATGTCGAGAATTGGTGGGAAAATGACTTTGAGAAGAAGGAAAACCTTACCAGAGCCCATTGAAAGATTATACAAATCCAATATGGGACTTTCACCATAGCCAATGATGTGGGTGATAATTATTTTGAGCTAAGTATTCTCCCATTGCTTGGCTTTCACCTAGTATTCAACATGGACTGCCTTCGACCATACTTTTCCACTCTTTTACGGACACATCAAACATTTCCAAGCATCTGGAAAAAAAAAATATCAATCCATATTACATTGAATAGATCATGATTTACCGAATCATGGTCACATAGATTAATAATATTCTCCAATAGAGGATCCAACTAAATCGGGTTGTCAAAGCCATCCAACTCCTGAACTAAGGCAAGTGGCTCACTAGGGACCAAATTCAGTAGAAGATTCCCCATCTCATGGAGGCACTCAACAAAATGGGGACCATTGATTCCTAAGGGGAGAGGAATATCCAGGTGGGTATTGGTGGCCAATATCCTATTCCACTTGGACCCCAAAAACTATTTTTATTTTAGTTTCCTAATTTCCAGCTCAATTTCCTATTTCAACAATTTTCTATTTTTGGTAGTTTTTAAGGTCCCGAACTTCTGGAGCCATTTTGTGGCCCTAAACGATGTTTTTTTTGAGAAACGAGTACAAAATAGGGAGAGAGCCATACATTTTTAGTTTAATTTTTTTTCCTTGGATAAAACTTTCTAATGAGGTATCGTGCATGCCAAACAAAGATTGTATGCCAAAGTTACAACCCCAGGAAGTTGATGTTTTAACTAACCCTAGTGGGGCCCACAATATTTTGGTGCTTCAAATCCTAGGGTTATATTTTTGGATGTTTAGGGTCTTCCATTGTTTTTTGATGATAAAAAGGTATCCAAGTCTCATTTTAACACAATTCATAAAGCATGTAGCAGTCACATCTCTTCTTAGAGATAAGATACCATCGCCCGAGCTAGTTTGTTACTTCTCTACATGTAAACAATTTTTGCAGTTCCTATTTATTAATTTAAGTTTCTGTTTCACTTTATCTCTTTATTTTTTTATTTAAATGTATATTTCATTTCATTCCTTCATAAATCTGAATCAATTTTTCTCACTGGAATTATTTCCCGGCAACACCACTTCCTATTGTCATAGATCTGGAGAAAATTGAACCCTAGCTTGGCCTGCATAGATTTGGATCCTGTGCTTCAAATATCCTATAAAACTATATGATCTTACTTCTTCTGCCTATGAACCTCATATCTAATCAACCTCGCTCTGATACCATGTGAAAAATCAATAATTGTAATAAACTAGAAACTATTCTTCTAACTGATGCAATTTATTTGTCTTCTATTATTTAATTAATGAAAAATAAAAAAAACTCAATATTTCAATATTCAAAAATAAAATAAGCACTGCAAAAATAAAATTGAGAAATATATGCACACACATAAAAATGACACTAATGTTTTCGGACTAACGTCCCCGGAAAAACCCGGAAGGGAAAACTGGCGCAACAAATGAGGGTTTATATTTTATTATATTAATCAAATTAGAGAGTAGATAGATCTGCTTGCCAAATCACAAGAAAAGCTCCAAATTTTTTTCTCCACCAATCCAACTTCCAGATTGACCTAGAAATGCTCTGTTTCCCTTACAAAATCAAACTTGGCCTCCTCTATTAAATGCGCACAAAAGACACTATTGCAGGAAATACTCACTTGCTGGAAACTGAGATATGCTAATCCTGCACTACTTTGGTGATATTGTACTCGTACTAGAAAAATCACATTATCCTATGAATATAATCCCAAAAACTGGAAAAGTGGTATGCTGTATAGATATGTTCACTGGAGAAACTTGCACGACCTTCTTGCTGGTTAACTCGACATATGCAAATTTCTATGGAAATTTTTCTTGGAAGCCCTCTCTCCAATTTTGCTGATGCTCTTTTACCTCAAATTCTTCCCTCAATGAATTCTGCGAACTGGGAAATTCACACTTCCCTTCTTTCTTTCTCCTTTGATGTGTCTTCTCCAAGCATCATCAACTTTCTCTTATAATTCTCTTGCTAGAGAACCAATGTCTAAGATCTAATTGTGGTAGTGTTGTGCTACTAAAAAAATCCCCCATTATAATTAGATAGTTAAAATTACTTAATAATGGGGACCCTTTTAATTTTTAGTTTAGAACCTTTTTAAGCAATAAAACAAGTCACTTTATTCCAAAGTACCAAAAAGCATTGCTATCCTAACTTGAGACTTAGTTATATTGGTCGAAGGAATTAAACCAAAGGTTATAAAGGCTATATCGCACATCGCATATCATGAATTGCAATAACAGATCAAAGCACCCTAACATGAAAAATGCGATGCGATTTACCTGTATTAAACGAAACATACGAAAAGTATTAAATAACTTTAACAAAGGAAAAAACCTCCGGACATATAAAATCCAAAAGTCAGCCCCACCGATCTACCACGTCACCCATCATGTTCCTGCTATCACAAAAATGATATCGATGTGCTTTGTTTTAACTGCTCTAATCCTCCGATGTGATTGTTCTCCGATATCACATTCGCTACATCGCAATTTCCCATCACATATGTCCATTTCACAACTTTGCGATCGCGATACTAATATCGCATCGCGGAATTGGAATAAATCCTTGTCTTAAAATCTTGCGATACGATATCATTGCGATATATGACTTTCTTTTGTTATATTATAACTATTATAAAACCTGATTGCATATCAGAAAAAGGTAAATGTCGCAACTTCTAAAGTGATGCACTTAAGGAAACTTGCGATGCGAGACATCCGATGGGGCACTAACCTGTATAAAATACCATGTGAATGCATGTTTTTCATTAATGATTAAAGTGCATTGGTATTTATGTTCTCGAGAATGCAAATATTTGATCACTTTCATTTAGTGTTTGGAGTTTTATTGCATTAAAAATATATTTGATATCACTTGGTCATTTTTGTCACAAATTCTCTTTCATTCTAAGTATTTGTTCTTCATTCTCTGTGCTCTCTCTCTCTCTTGTAGGCTAGCCCCGATAAGAAAAACTTGAGCGAAATCTCGAAACAAACTAAGAAGAAAAAAAATCTTGTGGTCCAACCATAGGTTATTCTACGTACCCCAGAGATAACTGAGATGCCCCCATTGTTCTCCGATACAAAGTGCACCATAGATTCTAGAAGCTCTTCTTGGGAAGCCATGTACAAATTGTTCAAATATGAAGAACTCAAAGTGATTGAAAGGAAAGCTACGACTGATAACTCCTCGTCGGCTTTTGAAACTACCTACGCTGACATCGCTAATTCCTTTCTCCATCAAATTTCTACTCAGCCTAAGATTCTACCCTACACTGATATGGTTAAGTGGATGATCGACAATCTCAATATTTTAGAAATGAATTTCATAACCTCAAGACATACAATAATTGAGTCTTTCAGAGCCGAGGACTTGCAGAAGATGTATCAGCTTCCAGAACCGCAAAAGATATATGATAAGAACTTCCTTCAGAAGTTTACAGAAGAAAAAAAATTTCAAGAAGAACCAATAAGGTAGTGGAGACGAGATCCAAAGAAACATAAGCATGATGAAAAGAGTATGTACTCCATAACTTCTCTTGCTAGCCCTATTTGCTATACTGCTGGTATGATGTGTAGATTGTTTGGACATACCAATACACAGAAAATTATAATTGAGTGGGTCCCTTTGATTGATGCTATAATAGACTCCTATATAATGGATTGGGCCACTATCCTATCAAATAACGTATCTTCCAAAATCCGAGCCTACAGAAGAAAACGAAGTATCTCCACTAAGACAATACTCCCTTTTCATACGAGTGCATATATTATGGATGCCGTTTGTTTTACCTCTGATTTTCCATCCATGGGATGGAAATGGACCCTAGAAGACCCTAATCATATCCACATCTATCATAATATTCTCTGGGAGTCTAATTTCCAATCCCATGTCTATAAAATCTGTCATGGAGTCATGTTTCCTTTTGTACCAAGATGTATTTGACGAAAAGGCCCCTAGACTATATATTGAGGTCAAGGATGATTTTACAACCATAGGAAAATGGTTCAGGGAGGAGTCATTTACTTATGTTAGGGTTTTTGGTAGTCTGGATAATCCACATGTTCTCTCGCTCTATGACCCTGAAAATATTTTGGCTCGAGAGGTAGCCTACCAAACTGTGGGAAATGACCTAATTAAATCATTCAAAGAAGCAAAGAAATTTGAATGGCCATCATTCCCTATACAGTGTGGAGTATATGCTTTAGACAATTTCAAGCACACCATGCTTAAAATTGATCAGATATAATGCTTGAAATTTCCCACTGTTCCGAGCAATCAATATCACCCAAACAATTTGGAAAAATATTTCACCACTCAGGTTAAAGTGAGACATTTCATACATGAACCTGATGATTTTGATGATTTATTTGAGTCCACCCAAGCATACACTTAAGTGGAAATATTAGAAGAAGCCCATTTGAATCCATAACAATTAAACATGTTTAGAGAATACATAAGTAAAAGGTTAGAAAATATCCCTCTTGACACATTGAGGATTTCTCAACCAGTTCTACAATTAGATCAGGATTTGGTGCAGTCTATAAAAGATAGCGATATGGCACAGGGAACAAAGGAAACTACATCAACAATGCCAAAAACAAGAGAAAAATTGTTTGGTAGCGATTTAGATAAAATATGGAATCAATTTGATCAGGAGATTAATAATTTAGGATCACAGGAGGTACAAACCTCAACTCCAAAAGAAACAATTAGTACTCCTAAAACTAATAATCAAAACCCACTCACTACTGGGGCTTCTGAAAAATATGTCAACATAGATGATGTGGAATTCATCCCAGCACACACCACTTCAGAGATTTTTATTAAAATATAAGAAATACCTCCTCTCGATATATTTTACAGTCCTAGGGATAGGGATGTAATGAGCAGGCAATGGAAGATAAGGAGAGTTGAAAAATCCTAGGCACTAGTCCCTGAAGATGTATCACTAGATGTTGTGTGGAAATATCCACAAACAAACCCCTCTAATGATATAACTAGGCTATCATAGTTTGTGGGGGCCTATGCTAAAAATAATATTGATAAATATTTAGAGGTGCAACAATTAATTAGAGATAAGGATGACAATATCGAACAATTGGAGCAGGAATTATTGAAATAAATACAGAGCATTGATCAAGAATGGCAGGAAAAACTATCCCAATTGCAAAATAACTTTGATGAAATGAAGCTCCAACATGAAGCTGACATCAGAATTAAAGATGCTCAATTGAAAGAAATCCAACTTAGAATTGATAAATTGAAGGATAATCCTAAGATTGAGGATTTCATGATAGAGGCAGTAGAACTTAATACTCTCCTGGCTCAGCAATATGTGGTCTTTTTCCAAAAGTTGGCAACAATCAATGATCTATGTCAAATAAGCGATTCACTGACGAATTAGTTGTCCGATTTGAGGACATAATTTGATGATATTATGGAGAAAACCTCTGATTATCTCACATGACAAGACAATGTAGAAGGAAGAGCAATTAATCCTCCAAGGATAGATGATTCACATAAAGAAATCCTCTATGGAGATTGGGATATAAAATTGAAGTAAGCAGAAAGAGCCATTTTCAGTGCGAGAGACATTGTAAGCAATATTACTGAAACAATTAGTGAGAACTTGTTTGGTGCTAATATAATTCATGAGTGTCCAGTTGATTCCTTACCTGATGTTAAAATATTGATGAAGTCTTTGTAGGATTGGTCCAAGAAAAAGGAAGATAATATTAAAAAGTTATCAAAGTTGAATCTTGAGAAATATTGGCAATATTTAGTAAAGCCACATAGCCAATGGATGATTTTATGATGCCTTGCCAATACCACTTCACACATGCTTCCTGTACTCTCAGATGTTGTGTTTATAGGATAGATGCGCATAAGGCCAACTCAGCCTCTTGAATTGAAGCCCAAGGTGGATATCTATGAATTAAGACAACAAATGGGAAAGAAACCGACTTCTCATTCTTCATGTTATTGTTCAAACAAACTCTATTTTTGTCATTTTAAGTCTTATATTAAGGATGGTTGTTCAAACATCCTCAGAATTTCATGTATTTACTGTTTTTGCAGTTTAAGTCTCAACTACAAATACCCTTTCATGTCATTAAGAAAAGGGTTTTTAATTTTTGTAAGAAGGCTTTGGAAAGTTGCACTATTGTACTTTTTGAATCATCTTAATAGAAAGGCTGGACCAAGGCTATTTTATTATCAGAAGAGATTTGATATATTAGGTACTTTAATATTTATATTATTTCTGTGTCTATATGTGATCAATAGTCATACTTTTCTAAATTTGTTTTGCTATGTATGTTCTTTAAACATAATCGAGCACTTATTCACTATTGAACGTGTAAGATTGTCATCTTTAAATGTATGTGCAAAACAACCAGATATTTCATGCGATATGTGTTAAACATTAATTTGATTAAATTTTTAATCAAATTAATAATCTTACTTTTATTTACTACTTCAAGTGTTTGGTGATCTATATTATCTTGCATTTAAAGAAATCATTGAAATGACACATAAGAGTAAGTTAAGTCTCGAGATATAGATAAATATAAATATACATGTTTCTTTTATTTCCATTTATCACAACCATTTAATTATTTTACTCTTCACACTCATTCACTTTTAATATAAAGGGAAACTAGTCCCATATCCCAAGACAGAGCCACTATTCCAAATGGAAAAGGGACGGTTTTAAAGTTCCCGACCAGGTGGTTATCCCCGATGTTGAGGCAACAATTTTCGAACCTTCAACAGATATATGGATTAGATAATATTAGACTCCATCAAGTTAATTTCGAAAATTATCTAGAGAAAAAGTCGATTTCCTTAGTTAATACACTTTAATTAACTACTTTTCCTAAGTTAGACTTTGGAAATTTTAATTGTCCGATTAATTATCCCTAAATATCCTCTCTGACACCTTAGATACTAGAGCACCTATATGATGTTATCACCATGATAAAAAATTAACAATAGGTGATCCAAAAAAGCTACGGTATTTTAATGATATAACTAGTTGTAGATAGTCTTTAAATTTTTGATCTATCATAGTTACAAAAAATAATATATTCATCCAGTTATAAGACATTTTGTCACATCATCCCAAAATTCCTGAAAATCGGATCAATCAACATATGTGAACACTTTTTCATAATCCCTTTGCAAATCCATAAGCATCAATTCTCCAAAAGTCAAAGTTTCTGGGACTATCTGCTCAAAAACAATCCTTTTAGGGCCAACACACCATGTCTTCTTATCCAGCAGTGTTGGTTGCAAGTTGTGTACTTGAGCACCAACGTTGATCAATGCGAGTTTCTCGCTTCTGCATGTATGTCGATTCTAGAAATTCAGGAAAATTAAAAAATAATTTCTAATCTTCCTCTTCTAGAAGATTCTAAGGTGGTTTTAACTATTTACCATAGATAGAGATATCAAATTCCTATATGATCCTATCTTGGAGACCTTATCTCTTATCCCTTGATATTATACTCTCTCATAAGTGGATCTCTACCTTATATTGGTAAATCTTAAACTACCATGTTTACTCTATAAATTTACTACCTCCCATGGAGTCTGGGTTGGATTTGAGAGATCACTAGGTTAGATTTTGGATATTTCTAATGCCCTCATGCTGCTACTATGAGCTTAAGTAAACATAATCCATTTCCATTAGGGTTGAGTGTGAAGGTTTTCTTTGTGATAAGGAAGGACAAGTCATTTGGGGAGACATCTACAAAGTCAACTTCTATTTATGGTTGTAACTCTCTCCTTTATTTATCAATAAAAAATGAAGCTTGTTTTCCTATACTTGTGTTATGCTTATTCTCTTGTATTTCAATTCCATGTTGACTCATTGATTGAAGATATTGGATTATGATATGTGGATGTTGTAATTTCTTTGCTTGTTTAAGTCATTATTACAGGCTCCATTTATAACACATGGAGCTAGGATTGGAGGTTACAAGAAAATAAGAGAGAAGGACTTGCTATGAATTCCAGGTAGGTCCCTTTCCCATATTCCAATATCTTTAAGGAAATCATTTATTCTTATTGTCCTATGTTGTTATAGATAACAACTCTAGATATATGGAATTCATTTTTGTTCACAGAAGTGAAATTTTGTATAACAAATTGGGGACTCTGCTGGGGAATGGTATTTTCCCTTAGTGGTTTCCTTGACCTTAGCAACTTTTCACCTCTCAAAGTGACCTTAACTGACCTATTTAGACAATTATTGACCTTAGGAAAACACATTCTTGAGCTTGGTAGGGTTTTTTGTGTTGTATTTTGACCAAAATAGCCCCAACACTCTCTCTATTCTGAGACAAAGTTCCTTAGTGTTAGTATTGAATCCTTTGTTGAAGTGTACGAAAAAGGACCACTTTAGCTACGCATAACTAATAGCCCTAACAACAAAAGTGGTTGCCAATATCTTCAGATCTGCGGTTAGTTGAACATAAAAGAGCTGCAAAAACCAGATCTATGCATGGAAAGACAGTAAGCAGAAAAAATAATGGTTTGCTCCATATACCAATAGACAAGACAAGAACAATTTTTGAAAGAATTTTTATATTAATTGGGCACCTGGGAGGAAAACAAGAAGGCGTATCCAATTCTCCTCAGTGGGATGGGTTCTTGGAAGTCCTCAGTACTTCAGATCTAAGATTTCTCTCTCTCTTGTTGGTGTAGAGAACCCAATGCAAATAATAGAGCTCAATGGGAGCTCACACAGCAAATGATGGAAAAATGGGACCAAGTGTATAGATCCAGAGTGATCTAATAGGCAACAAAAGGTGAAGAATGGTAAGAAAAACCCTCCTATTTATAACAAAATATTGGGTCATTCTAGATCTTGGTGCATGATTAAAATAATGTTAACCAAATCTAGATCCACCTTTTATGGAATATTTTATTATATTTGTTGGAGGGAAAAGGTATTTGACTTGGGTCAAATCCCTTGATTTGTCAAAAATAAATAAATAAATGATTTATTTATCTTTTTAAGGAAGCGGTTAGAAGATAATCAAATAAATAATGATTTATTTAATAATTTAAGGAAGTGGTTGAAAGATAATTAAATAAATAATGATTTATTTAATTATTTGTGGGTGATTTGGTCATATTTAACAAGGAATATTATCTAAATAAGATTTAAATAATTATTCCTAGGAAATAATAAGATAAATGAAGGTTTATCTAATTAATTTCTTTGATTTTGGGTTAAACATGACTGGGAATAATAATTAAATTATGGTTTAATTAATTATTCCATGAGGAAAATCAAACAAATATAGGTTTGTTTAATATTTCCTTTTGGGGTTTCCCGTTTAGACCATAAACAACCTAATAAATGTGGTTTATTAAGTTATTTAACATAGTGAAGGCAATTTTACTTAGGGTAAAATTGGTCTTACATGGTGTACTTGGGTCCATCTAATGATAATAGGTTAGATGACCAAAAATGGTGTAACAGATTGCCCCCCAGCGTGCGAGTGTCAGGAGCAAATCGTATGACCGAAGTACGTTGTAAGAACACAATCACTAGACAACAAAAGAGGTGTCAGAGAGAGAACGGTGTGGTAGATAGTGTGCTGAAGGACTAGACCCTGAGGAGACGAGACTCACAGGTGCAACAAGTCTCTTTTTATGAGAGGGTACCTGTGCTGAAGGCGGCGGGGGAGGCATACCTATGCCCGCCGAGACAAAGTACAAAAGAATAGTGTGTCCAGTAAACAAGGGACCGAACCGTAAAGTACAGCTGGCATAATCATGAGCGAGATAAAAATACAATGAGGAATCCCACATACATGTTGTGCCTGGGATAACAGCCAGGACTTGTACAATAATATCTGAGTACATGAGATACAAATACAACCGAAATGCCCCCTACAAATGGGGAAGGGCTCACAAAATCTGACTGATACATGCAAATCGAAGAGGCGCTGCAAGTGGCTACGGCCAACATCATCAAATATCTGGAGCTGCATCGAAGGCTGCAAGGAAGAGGTCATCCGGGCATGTGGGGGGCTACCTGCAAGGCCACCCCCTCATGAGGGTTGAGACATCTCACACACACCTGGGAATCATCAAGAGCTACTGCTGTATCACTGAACCATCAAGTATACGGATCTCGGTCATGCTGAAAGGAGCTGGAGAAACAATCAAGTCAAAGGGAAATGAGAGATCCCTTTGCCTGATCCGAGGCACCAAACAAGAGTGGAAGCTGGAACCAAGGTACACCGCCCTCTAGACCTAGCTTCTGGAATGAATGAGCTGATGTCGACAGAAGAAGGTCCGCCATAGGTGAGGCGATGAGAGATCCTCAACTAAGGCACGAGAGAAAATAGTAGAGCGACGGACAGACTGACACTAATGGTGATAGTGAAGTGGAAAGGACTGAGTAGCGAATGGACGACTTCCCTTGTTAGAGCATAAAGGGCATGAATGACATGGCAGCGACTGACACAATATCATAAGGGATAGGGGATAGTGGGACTGAAGGTCATAATATGCGACACAAGAGAGAGACCAAGCAATGAAGGATGGAGGACTATAGCGGGGTACAAAGGGACTCGGGATAGACTCCATGAATGCGATGATGACTCAACTTGGATGCTCTAAACAAGGGCGACTCGATGGTGCTGCCACACAGTAAAGGCCCAATGGGGGACCATGAAAACATGAGTACAATATGGTAACTCATGACGAAAATCGACACGAACAAAGACAAGTAAGGAGGCAAAATGGTGCCCCAAGTACAAGTGTCGTAAGTGAGGAAATGCGATTTTAGGGAGAGGTGAAGTGACCCTTCTTGGACAAAATGTGTCCTGGTGAAGTATCAAATCACAAAAAACTAACAGATACCCATTTTAGGGCTCGGGGAGAGCTTTCCAACGGTGCAGACGATTTGTCAAACGGGGCTACGGTATGGTCGCAGCAGTCGAAAGAAGAAACATGGGTTCTCTTTTAATAAGGAAGTTTTCCCTCCAAATTCACTCATTTTCTATTGTTGCTGTTGTGAATGTAGAGAGGAGAGAAGGCCCTAAATCTTGCGGTGAGCATAGCGGACAAACCGACCGTTGGAATCGAGATCCGTTAGGTGCAGGTAAGAGGCCTAACCTTACTCTTTCATTTTGATGGATTGAAAGTTCAGTTTAGGGCCCAAAATCTCAGAAACAGTCCCTCCTTCATCTCTACGGCCGGGTCGCACTTTTTGGGCCAAAAAGTGCGACCTGGGAAGCAGGTTTCAGGGCAAAAAGTGCGACCTGTCCCAGAATTGGGCAGAAAACTACGACCTGGGAGATGAAGGGGTTTTAGTGCTGTTTTATGGCTGAGAGTTGGGTTTTTGTGTTTGGTTATGGTATTCCAGATCTGTATGCTGACAAAGATGATGTTTTTGTGCAGGTATGGCAGATTTACGGGTTAACTGGAGAGAGAGAGACCTGGGTACATTACGGGCAGAGATCCAGGCAGATCAGGGTGTCCATCGTGTGGCCAGGTTTGGGGTTCTAAAGTTTTTGGAGAACCCTTTGATGAGAGCTGGAGAGCCCTTGTTGGTCGGATTATCAGTTATTGGGATCCATAGCATGAGGTCTTTGTAGTGCAGGGGCACAGGATCGAACTGACAGTCCAGGATGTGTATTTTCTGACAGGTCTCCCGCCACTTGGGATGGTGGGAAACACGCAGCCAGTATAACCGTGGGGGCGGCATATCATGGAGTTTGTGGAGCGACATTGTCGACCGGGTCTCCAATTCAAGGGGACTCGGATACCGATCGGGGATCTAGAGAGGCTAGAGACCCGTGCAGTGGCCGCAGCGGTGCTGCGTATCCTGGGCAACCATGCGCTCCATCACATCACTGGGGGGCAGATGATGATTGTGGAGAGTGTGTTGAGTGGGACCTACTATGGGTGGGCCCAAATGATGCTGGTGTCGCTAAAGCAATATTTGTCTCTCTGCAAGCGGCAAGTGAACCACGATTGCTCGTATGGGACTTTATTGTGCGCCTTCTTCTTTGAGAAGATCTCGACCTTGCGGCCTCGTATACAGCTCCCAGATGGGGGCCCGAGAGAGCCCAGGATGCGCCGGTGGGGGCAGCTACTGTGCAGAGGAGGAGGAGGGGCGGTCGGGCGAGTGTTTCGACCTGAGTTCTTTGCCCATTGGGATCAGATGCCGTTATACATAGATGACTATCCCTATAGTGGGATGAGTTATTGTGGGGATCCAGACCTACCACTTCCACCTGGTCGAGTATGGGGGCCCGATGGTAAGTGATAAGTAACTATTCTTGTATGGGCATGTTAAAGTTATTGAATAGTAGATATGGTACTGATTCATGTACTTTTGGTATGCAGATATAGCTCCGGTAAAACCGGCCGGATATATGGGACGCCCGGCAGCCTCTGGAGCTGCAGGGTCGAGTGGGTCGAGAGCAACGCACAATGAGGATGCAGCCGCCCTTCTGCAGGACATCCGCCGTAGATGTGAGACGTTGCTGATCGGAGTTTCAGAGCGCGGGTGGCAAGACTTAGACGACCAGTACATGGAGGCATGCATTGGTCTTCCCTCGGAATGGCGAGGTGTCATGCGGCGCATGGCGATGGCCGGTCAAGGCATACGTGATCTACGAGCTGCAGGGGTAGAGCCATTGGCTCGGGATCCGCCAGATAGTGAGTAGGTGTGGGGCATGTGGTGCCCCCTAGTGTGTATGTAGGGGCAGGTGGTGCCCCTAGTTTTGGGTTTTTTGTAACATGCTATGGGCATGTCATATGTATCAGAGTAGATGGACTCTAAACACATGTTTTGCGACACATATTATGGATATGCATCATTTTTAATGATTATAAATGTTATTGTATTGTATGAAATGCGTGTGATAAATGCCAATTTAGAACATGGTTTGCAATACTATCTACATAATGATTCTGTTCTCGAGGTACATGGTTGAAAGTTATGGTTTCAAATGCACGTATCAAGAGTTTCACTTGTAAATAGCATCTAAACAGCACAGGGTTATGCACACGATAAACACCATTTAGTTGCATGACAAGAAGTAGGGAATCCAAACGAACATGCAGATGGAGGATGCGATGGAAGAGGGCATCGACTAAGAGACCACGCACTGCATCATATTCGGCCTGATTGTTGGTGGCAGAACCAATGCAGACCCCATTGGAGAGAACAAGGGCATGCAAGGGGGTGAAGATGGCCCAACCTGCTGAGGCTAGATTCCAGGAATAACGAATTGCACCATCGGCATAACCGATAAAGGGTGTGGACGGGGGGTCCTGCGGAATGGTGTGACAAGACAACAAATGAGGGGAGGGGAGACAATGACGGCAGCGTGAGTGGACAGAAGACATCGAGCGGCAACTGCGGGAGGGAGTGCAATGAGCAGGATGACTATGACTCATATACAAACTAGAGGGTGGTATATGAGGGCTATCGGAAGTTTGGCGAGGACTCGGGCTGCGGAAGTCAACAGAGATACGGGTGGAGTGATCTCGAGTATGGGTAGAAAAAAGGTGGTCAGGCGAAACGACAGGGGAGGATGCAGGGGGGATGGGCTCTGAATGTCTCGCAGAGGAGGATAGGTAAAGAATGGTTGTGGTAGACTCCGTCATCTAAACATCAGGGGGGGGAATGTCGATGGGGGCGAGGGGATCCTCAGGCTGGTCCGAAGCATACTGCGCGAGTATGGGAGAGGCGGATTGATTCTGTTCAACCTCATACTCTCGGACTACCTCTAAAGAGGCGCGGTAATGCGTCAGGTGAGGACAATGGTGGGATTAATGGCCATGAACACCGCACAAAGCACAGGGTTTGTTGGTGTGGAGAGTCTTGGGGTTCTTGGTTACGGACGAAGAAGGAATGGAGGCTTCAGGGACCGTAGATTCAGGGAACGCGACTTTAACCATGGGCTGAATACGGGGCAACTCAGGACAAGCATGGGTGGCATGATCGGCGACATCACACAAGGCACAAGGTTTTGCGGGCGGAGGAGGGGCCGGGTTAGTCGTGGTGGTCTTGTCTTTGGGTGCCCCCTTGCGAGCTTTGCCTTTCTTCCCGGGAGCCGTCACGACAGGAGAAGGGTCCTGTAGAGGTGCTGGGGGCACAGTGGCAACGGAGGAAGCGAGGGGGACTGGTTGAACCAGTGTCAAAGCCATGTAGGGTTTGGGGTGACCAGGAGGGGTAGCTGCTGGAGGATCAAGGTACCAGACTGGTATGCCCAAGGTCAGGTTAGGGAGAGAGAGGGTGGCCATGACGGGGACAGAATATACTCCGGGAGGGGGAGCCAGGAAAGGTATCTGCCCAGCAGGGTAATGACCAGGAGGGATGGCTCCGAGATGGTTAAGGCCTGGGGGAACCGATCCAGGAGGATAAAGGGGTTCAGGGATACCAGCTGTAGGAGCAGGGCCAGAA
Source organism: Pinus albicaulis (assembly GCA_034641835.2). NCBI lineage: Eukaryota > Viridiplantae > Streptophyta > Pinopsida > Pinales > Pinaceae > Pinus > Pinus albicaulis. Next base: position 1,451,599,860 of record CM076575.1, read on the forward strand.
GGAGGAGGTCCGGCTGGCGGAGATGAAGGGCTAGGAGCAGGTTGCGGTGGGCGAGGTTGAGTCTGAGGTTGCTGACTAGCCAAAGCGGGTCGCTTAAGGGCAGCCCGAGACGATTGCATCATGCAAACATTCGACAAGATGGGATCAGAAATATGAGGAGGGGGGAGACTAGGAAAAGTTCCAAGCAGGGAGGAATCTTTGTAGACGCCGGGGGAGACACTGGTCAAGGAATCGACTGTTTGCTTATTGGCTATAGAAGAGATGTTCGTCTCGGGGGAGGTCTGAGACGGCGGCTCATGGTAAGACAGCTGGTCAATGGTGACTATCTTTCCATTGTGAGGGAAAGACATCTTGCGAAAAACCGTGGATGGGACAGCAGACATGGCATAGATGTAGCTTTGCCCCAATAGAATGTTGTAGTCTAGAGGGGCATCAATGAATTCGACATCAACGCAAACGGTCTTACCGGCAAGGGTGATAAGACAATTACGGAAAAGGCCAATGGGTTGGGAGGCGTGGCCGTCCCAGCTCGAAGGGTGATCGTGGAAGGGGCCAACTCAGGAGATCCGAGTTTCTTCCAAACCGAAGCGGACATCACACAAGTGGATTCCCCCTCATCAATTATACACCAAGAAACGTTGGCGTTCCAGATTTTGACTAGGATTTGAAGTACGGCTGTGAAGAGGGGGATGGTCCGATTGAGTGGCATCGAAAAAAATCATTTGGTCATCAGCAGGATCTACAGCGCCCACGGCAGATAGTAGAGCCTTCTTTTGGAAAGGGCACGACTGGAGGAGTTACAGTGTGGAAATGGCAACAGGAGATTGCGCCAAATCATCTACTATACTATACGAATGAGCAGCTCGACCAGAAGCAGTGTTTCGACGTAGGGGTCCCTTAGGAATCTTGGTATGAACCTCAATTTTGGGTTGAGGGATATGTAAGGGGCCACTGGATGTCGAAAGAGGCTCTGTAGAACCTGAAGAAGGAGGCTCGGGGGCAGACTGAGCAAGAGGCTTGGGGTACTGGCGAGACCGAGTTTGAAGGTGAAGGTCGACGGTCGGGGAAGGATCGGAGTGCATCATAAGGATCTGGTAATCAGAGGAACCAGAAAGGGAAGGGGGAGTGGCGACCTGGTTGTCAGGCGGTTGGGTAGCCACGAATCCTTGCTGAGGGAAAGGGTCAGTAAACACAGCTGGTTGGGTAGTGGCCACATTAGGAGGAGCATGAGGGGAGGCGTGTTGTCCGTGCAATGTGGCTTGATACTCCCACATCTGCCGCATCTGGGGTAAGAGGGGAAAATCGTGGGTGTAATGACCATAAACACCGTAACATGAACAAGGCTTATTTGTGCGAAGCGGCCTGTCCGGCTTGGGCTGAGTGCCCTGTTGCTGGTTGGTAGTGTTAGGGTCAACACCAGGATTGGGTCCACGGGTACTAGGGGCAGATTGGTTTGGATTGCCTCTCTATCGTCTTTGAGAAGAAGGGGGATTAGTCGCGCCCTGCTGTGCAAATACTTGCCCTGGAGGGGGATGTAAGTGCTGTTGCGGGTTTGGAGGAGGCAAGGGAGATGGAAGCGCATATGCTGGAGGAGCTGGCGCACCAGGCTACGGATAAAGGTAATGCATAGGCTGGCAACATTGAGGCCAGGAGGTTGGGCAAAAGGAGGTGAGGCATGCCGCACCCCCGGATACATGCTACCGGGAGGGGGAAGAGTGCTAGAGGTGTCATTTCCACCGAGGGAGACCATAGCCCATATGAGGTTGAGCGTACGGATGCGAAAGGGCTCCAACGATACCTTCGGCAGAATGAGATGCCCCCGGGGCGTTAGTGCCACTGGGCCTGGGGAGGTAAGGAAGAATGGTATAAACATAACCAGATTGAGCGTAGATCAGGTCATATTTCAAGGCTATTTGGAGGGTGGCTTCTTCGGTTTGAGGAAAGTGAGAGGCAACATCTTTGCCGATAGGAGCTAAGAGGGTGCGAAGGAACCAATCCATGTAAACCCGATCTTTGAAGGGGGGGGCTCGACATAAGCTCCGTCTTCGTCGCCATTCCTGGACATGGGCGGAAAGGCGGGTCGAAGAGGTTTGCTTAAAGGAAGTCAAGAGCTCCGTGCCAGTATCGTATCGGAGAGGGAGCTAGAAATAAGATAAAAAGGCTTGGGCAATGGTCGCAAAAGGTGGTATGGGAAGAGGTGGCTTGGTCAACATACCATTTAGAAGCTTCGCCGGTAAGCGTGCGTTGGAACAAACGAAGACGTATGGAGTCATCTGGTAATGGAATCGAGGAACACCACATGTGGACCGATCTGGACATGATTGGTTGGTCTTCTCCACAAGGCCTTTGAACTTAGGGATGTCGGAGGGGAGCTTGGTTGGCATATGTGCCAACCAACATCGTGTGGGCGAGTGGGTCATCGATCAACCGATTGAAATCGGGAGGCTGAGGCCTGCAATGTACGGCAACAAGGGTATGGCCGAGGCAGTTCCTGTGGCGGTTCCGCTAGTAGTAGGTCCGGCATTAGGGCCCGGAGGACCACTAGCGTTAGGCCCTGGACCAGACATGGTGAAGGTGACAGGGGGAGAACCAGGAGGAGAAGTAGAACCCGATGAATCAGGAGAGGATTCGGAGTGCAGACTCGGAGGAGGACTGGCTCGACGACGGTGGGTCGGAGCAGGTCGATCGACCAAAAACTGAGGGTGAAGGCTAAGAAGTCTCCGGGAAAGGCGCCTTGGGGGTGCAATGATGACAGAAAGAAGGAAACCGACAGGGGCAGAAAGGGACAGAATCAAGTGAGGTCAAGGGAAAAAAAGGTGTAGTGACAATTGATTTTAGAGTCTTTGCCAGGCGGTGTTAACCAGGCGCTTCTTCACTTAGGGTCAGTGTGTGGCGTGCGTTAATTTTAATTTTTAAACCCTTTTCGTTTTGAGAGCAAGAAAATGTGTGCTGCATAACTGAAAATAAATCTACAGAGAACAGTATGTAATGCTAAAATAACAGAAAAATAATAGCTACTATTGCATCAATTCAACCCAAGAAGGCGGGTTGCTCAAAAATAATGTAAAAAAGGGCAAAAATCTATTCAAAACACACTTAAAAAGAGGCCAATAGATCTAGGGTCAAAAGGGACAGGGATCTAAAGGATAAAGCTGCTAAAAAGAGGTGCAGATCACAGCCAAGAGACAGAGGCAAGGTGGCTGGAAAAAAGGGAATAAATCAGCAAAAAGCGGAAAGGACAGGGAGGAGGTCCTAAAGAGAGGTCCAAACAAAACAACAAGAGGTGATTTGAAAGGAAGGAAGGCTGATTTAAAGGGATCTAAGGAGGAGGTTCCACTCAAAAAAGGGAAGGGCCGAAACTCGGAAAGCCTTACTAATAAACAACCTAAAACTCTTCCACAAAAAGTGGAGGGTACTAAAGCCCTAGGGGGCTAGGTTCCCACTTAGATGAGTAAAAATAGATCATAACTTGGTCAAAGCGGGGTGAGACAGAGGCTGGAAAACCCTGACAGAAGCTTCAGCAAAACCTAGAAAAAATGCAGAAAAACCACTGAAAAATTGGCAGGTCGCAAGTTCTGACCTGTTTTCAGTGCAGGTCACAGAAAAGAGGCTGAAAAGTGCAACCTAGAGGTCTAGGTCCTAGGTTATGGGCCAAAAAGTGCGACCCCCCATTCCAGTTGTCTCGGCGGCAGATTTTCAGAAAAGTTGTCGTCTCAGTTGCGGCTGGTGTCGCTTACCTGCACAATAGGGCCAGAAACACAAGGAAGTTAGAAATTTTGATGTTTTAGGGTTTTATGTGAGAGAAACAACATAAAAATAGGAAAAATAAACAGCTGAAAAGAAACCGTAGGGTCTGAAGTAGCTGGATATGCAGGAATATGAAAAACGACAGCGGTCGTAATTTTAAAACCCGTGTGGAGTCGCCATTTGTTAGTATGAATCCTTTGTCGAAGTGTATGAAAAAGGACCACTTTAGCTACGCATAACTAATAGCCCTAACAACAAAAGTGGCTGCCAATATCTTCAGATTTGCAGTTAGTTGATCAAGAAACGAGCTGCGTAAAATCCAAATCTAAGCATAAAAGACATTAAGCAGATAAAGTAAAATGTGGCTCCATGCATCCAATATACAAGACAAGAACAATGTATTTGAAAGAATTTTTATATTATATTAAAAGGGGGCACCTGAGAGGAAAACAAGAAAGGTGTTTTCCAGTTCTCCTCAATGGGATGGGTTCTTGAAAGTCCTCAGCATTTCAGATCTAAGATTTCTCTCTCTTGTTGGTGTAGAAAACCCAGACAAACATAGAACTCAAAGGGAGCTCACACAAAGAAATTTATTTAAAAATGTGACCAAGTGTATAGATCCGCAGTGATTCTAATAGGCAACAACAGGTAGTGAGTGAATGGAAAAACCCTTCTATTTATAGCAAAATATTGAGTTAGTCTAGACATTTGTGCATAATTAAAATATTATTAACCAAATCTAGATCCAACTTTTATGGAATATTTTATTATATTTGTTAGAGGGAAAAATAATTTGAATTTGGTCAAATCCCTTTATTTGTAAATAATAAATAAATAAATGATTTATTTATTATTTTAAGGATGTGGTTGAGTAATAATTAAATAAATAATGATTAAGTCAATTATTTATAAATGATTTAGTCAAATTTAACAAGGAATATTATTTAAATAAGGTTTAAATAATTATTCCTAGGAAATAATAAGATAAATAATGATTTATCTAATTAATTTTCATGTTTTGGGTTAAATATGACCAAGAATATTAATTAAACTCTTGTTTAACTAATTAATCCTTGAGGAAAATAAAAAAAATATGGATTTATTTAATATTTCCTCATGGGGTTTCCTGTTTAGACCATAAACAACTTAATAAATGTGGTTTACTAAGTTATTTTTCATAGTGAAAGCAATTTTACTTAGGGAAAAATTGGTCTTACATGGTGTACTTAGGTCCATCTAATAGTAACAGGTTAGATGACCAAAAAATGGTGTAACACTTAGTGATCTCTCTGTTATAAGACAGAGCACCCCAATGCATATGTTTCTTCTTTGTACCCATGGTGCAGTGCATTGGTTCCTGTTCAACACCTACTATGATACAATAGGAAGCAAAAATTTGCATTCCTTTGCCTTGATCTTTAATCTGCTTTGGTCCAACATGTTTTCCTTATGTCTTAGAGCTTTTCCCTATCTATGTAAAGATTTCATCATGTTTTATATTGATTTTAATAGCCTTTGATGAGAATTTATTTGGATTTTTCTTTGTTCTTATCAATTAGGTTTTTAGTGAAAATTTTGCTTGATCGTTGATTGGTTTGAATAAATTTGTATTGCAATCATATTCGATGTGATTTCTTTTATCATTGATCTAGCTGCATCTTAGTTTACATTGCGTTTGAATATTAAGAGTAAAGACAAGAAACAAGTTTCATTTTTTGCATCATATAGGGTTTTGAATTTAAATTGGAATAATTGCATTTTAAAAAATATACTTGGGAAGATGTGTTTGCTGCATTATTTTGTTTTGCATTACCCTTTGTTTCTTCTTTCCCATAGATAGATTTTCGTTGAAAAGTAAATAATTTTTATTATCGTGCTAGATTTCATTGTAGGGAATTCAGGTGAACTTGTGGCGAGCCTTGAAACCGAAACATGATCAAAGATCAACTCTAAAATTTACTGAATCAACCTAAGAATCATTTGTATCATTTAATGACAAACATAAAGGTATAGACTATAGACATGTTCCAACGTATTTAAATGTAGGAGCTATCGTTCTTTGTCTGTGTTACATTTTGGAGGTAGTCAGTATTCTACGTATGTAAATGTATATGATCATTCTCCATGTACCTTCGAGTATATCAGATGGTGCTCCACACATTATAAGTCTATTAGAATTCTTCCTATCATACAAGACGCATTATAAAACACTACCACAAACTACGCTTCCAAATACCTCTGAGTATATTTTGGAACCCCCCTATAGGTTGATATCCTACCATAGGTAACTAAGTCATCCACCTTGTATACTATGATACACCAAACACAAGATTCAGGGAGATTGATCGCTCGTATGTAAATCCTTGGTTTACTAAGGTGGTATATTGTAGTTCACAGTTACTTGGTAAACCGTTTTTCCTAGTTACCTCTGTTTTGTTTTATTTCTGTATTTACTTTCTAATATCAATTAATTGACTGCGAAATAAAATACACACTGTGGAACAACTCTTTAGTATATATTAGGTTGAAACTAATGGAAACAGTTCCTGAGTCTACTAGTCAAAGAACCCCCTTTGACGGAAATCCTGGTCCTTTTCCTCCTATTGGAAATATTGGTGCTCCTTATATGGAAACATTGTCCCTTCCTAGATTTGCCATTGTTTAACCTGTTTGGTTATTTTCAACCTCCTTGGCTACAAATGTATCGATTTCTCCCCAAATAGGTTCTCTTCCTGGATAACCAAGTCCTTCACCTAAAGAACATCAACCTTGATTCGATCCTCACATTTACCCTTTGCCTTCTTTGCTTGTTCAGTCTTCTTCCTATTTCTCTAGTGAAAGCCTCAAAGTTAGTAACCAAGTGGATAAGAAGAAGAAGAAAAGGAATATTAAGAAGGAGAAAAATAAGCAAAGTGGAAAACAAGCATCCATTTCTACGGATGAAACTGATGTCAATAACTTCTCCAAAAAAGCCCCTAAAGTGAAATTAACTTGCAATATTTCTAAGGGTAACCACCTTCTTACGGATTGCTCTGGTATTCCACAGGTATTATAAGTGTGGTCCACAAGCCCTTGTCATCAGCCTCTCGGTGATCACGCTGATGATAAAACATAAACTTGTGATAGTAAGGTCCATGGGAAGAAGGGTAAAGTCAAGTTTCCCTGTAGGTTATGTGAAGGGAACCATCCTATTCACCTTTTATCTTATATGGATGAAGCCTCAAAAGTGTTGGAAAACCTTACAACTTATCAACCATGAATTTCGGTTGGTTACCAAAATATTTCTCCTAATCCTACTCTAATAGATGAAGTGATTGATCAAACTCCATCTTTAGTCAATACCACCTTCTCTGAATATGGCTCATATGAGTCAATGTACGACCAACCATTGGTTGAGAAATTGGATAACTAAACTTCATCTTTAGTCAATACCACTCTATTTGAATGGAATCGCTTTAAGTCCATTCCAAAACAACCATTGGTTGAGAAAATCAATTGACCTCGGAGACCACTATTAGTTGATCACAATTGAATGGTCTATCGAGAGTGATGCCAATACCACTAAGGTTCTTCTCTAGTTTCTTCGTATCGTACCTAAAATGGGACATTTATCCCATTCCTATGGGGCCCATCCAAGTAATCTCGTTGTTTCCTTTGATTGGAATCATTTGACAAGACCTCATCTCCCTTATTTCATGCCCTTCCAAATCATAGTGGAGGTTTGTAATAGGAAAATACCTCACATTGGTGTTGATGAGAGAGCTTCTATTAGCATTATATCCTCGATTGCTTGGCAAGATTTGGGTTCCCCTCTACTTGTGTCTGCCACTTCGAATATGTTTTGTTTTAACAGAAGAACCAATCAACCCCTAGGGAACCTTCCTCATTTTCTTGTTACTTTGGGAGAAAAAATTGTATGTATTGACATTATGGTCATCATGGGCCCCTTGGACTTCATTTTTATCCCGGGGGGATACTATGTTTATGCTATGAACACTATTGTGTTCACACTCTTTCAAGTGATGTGCTTCCCACATGGTGGAAGGATTGTGACTATCGATCAAGTTTAATTTGTTGGTTCTGATTTGACTACCAATCATCCTAATTCCCTAATAATTTCGAATATGAAAGTGGTATCTCCCCAGCCACATGTTAATTATGTGGCAACATATCCCATGCCATTACCTATCGTTGAAGAGGAGCCTCTCACCGTTTTCTCTTATTTTGACCTAGATCTAGTAGGATATATGGTGAGTCATTTACTGGGGGCATTGGAGATTGATATTTATTTTGGATCCCTTGATATCTATCATTTCCATAACATTTTTCTCTCTTCTGATGATAAACTCTTGGAAACTATGGTCTCTTACATGCCATGATCAAGGAACAAGGTCCCAGAGTAGATTTAATTTTCTTGTATCAATATCGTTAAAAATGAAACAAGGTCCTGAAGCATAGTTCCTTTTATTGTGTCAAGTTCATTAAAAAAATGAACAAGGTCCTGAGAGCAGAGTTCCTTTTCTTGTGTCAAGCTCGTTAAAAAATGAAACAAGGTGTCATGAACATATTTCTTTTCTTATGTCAAGCTTGTTAAAAAATGAACCATATCCCCCTCCAATTCGAATCTTTGATTAGATCTCGTAAATTCCCAGTCGAGTCTTTCACTTGATCTTGTAAATAAACCTTCATTCCATCCGCCTATTAGTAACTAGTAGTCTATGTAGGTGAATGAAATGAAGCTTGGGGGGATGCACTTAGAATTGCGTTATTATGCTAGGGGCATGGAAACCAATCTTAAACATAGTTTTTCTCATGTTTCAAGCTTGTGTAAAATGAAACCATATTAAAAAACTCTCAAGCATAGTTTTTTCTTTGTTTTAAGAATGTGTAAAAATGAAACTACTTTGAAGTACTCTCAAGCATAGTTTTTACTTGTTTCAAGCTTGTGTAAAAATGAAACCAATTTCAAGCATAGTTTCCCATGTTTCAAGCTTGTGTAAAAATGAAACCATTCTCATTTTATCCTGCATGATTGCCATTTTTATCACCTCGTTTCTTCCAGATGAGCTGTGGTTTTATCATTCCATTGTCACCATCTACTTGGACGATCATACACTTTCACTTGGTTGCTTTAACATTTTCTAAGGAACAACTATGCTGAGTGGTCTTCTTAGGCAATCTCTTGACCTTTGATTGTTTTGAGCAGTTCCATCATGGAAGAAACCAGTTGCTACCCTTTATACCACTCATTCCTCCAGGAGGAGTCCTCTTTGAGCTCTTTTTAGACTCCCAAAACATGAAAATATTGCCGAGTACTTTTCATTTAGAACTTGTTAAAGTAAATGAAAAGATGTCCGCCCAATATAAGTTCAACCCTTTTCTGGATTGGGATAAACTATTTATGAAAAAGGAATAATTTATTCAAACATGACTAAAAGGTTCTCGTGAGTGTCCTTTTTTTCCTTTTCAGACTCATGAGACTAAATTTATGAAAATGAACCTTTGTAGTTTTTTTTTTCACCTATTTTTCAAACTCTTTAAACATGAAAAATAAGTCGAGTTACACCTTCGTTGGACTCCTAAAATCATCAAACAATGTTGGAGTCATAAAAAATGACGGGACCAAAGCACTCCTTCTTAGGGTTCGTTAAATATACTCAGAACAATTCATCCGAAGGATGAAATTATAGATCAAGAATATGTTATCCTCCTAAAGCTTGTCAAAAATAAAGAGGTACTAACAAAAAATGGTTGGGGAAATTTGGAAAACAAGGTACTTAACCTATTAATGGTAGCAAGTTTCTCTTGAACATGACACTCTTTCACTTCATCTCCATGACTATTAAGTTGGGAAATATATTTTCATCTTTGGTTAATCACATCATATTAAAATCCTCCATATTCAGTTTTGAGTCAATGCTTCCAACTCCCTAAAGTGTCACCGATATGTTCAAGAGAAGTCCTTCAGTTGATATCTATTACAATAATCTTAAGCCTTCATTCATTTCTACCATTCCCGAGCCATTTCTACATCAACATCATTCTATGTCAAATCATGATACCCGTTTCGTGTCGTTGATGAGGGACACATCAAGGTCCTCCTGCGATGGGTCACTTCCTGTCGACATCAACTCATTATACAAGAATTTTATTTAAAACTTCATTTTGGTACCTTGGAGCTTGTATACATCAATGTCAAGTTTCCTTGTTCTCCACAACAAGTCCTCATCATGGGCCTTCGACCAAAAGATTCAATGTGGTGTTCGAATTCAAATCATCCATTCACACCACATACATTATACTATGGTACCTTGAGAGCCATTAACAACATCGGTGGTTTCTCTCGTTCTTTTTAATGACTTCCATAATTTTCCTATAATCAGATGGTGTCTACTATGTTCGACTTCAACTCATTTATTCACATGGTGATACTTATACATCAAGCATCCGAGTGAATGAGATAGAAGACCCCATATCTAGTTCCATCCATCTGGGCTGCGATTTCAGGATTAATAAAAGATTACAAAGTATGTTGGATATGGTCATACTGAAATTCATCCAAGCATTGGTCCACACTTTTTCATTAGTGTACGAGACTTCTTGATCATTGTACATGTAAAATTGACTTATATATGATAGGTCCTTATAATACTAGTGTATCCCCTTATTTTTATTGTTAGTGTAGGCCCCTTATTGTTATTTTTGTGCCCATGTAGTCCCCATTTTGTTATTATTGTGCCCCATAGAAGCCTAATATTGTTATTTTTGTGCCCTTACATTGTTATTGTTATGTAGGCTAGGATTATATTGTGACCCCTTGGACTCCTATATATAGAAATGAGGTTTTTTCATTTGTATCATCCAAGAATCGTTCATTTATGTAATGTAAACGAGGTTTCTCCCTCGAAGAGGCTGATTTATAAGTCATTGATCTATATTTTCTTCTATTTTGTGAGATGGTTTCATAACATTTGGTATCAGAGATTTGGATTCTAGGGTTTCACTGCTGCAAATAGGTCATCTTGGAATTTTCGGTATAATTTTTTTTTTACGAAGGTTCATAACCTAAAAAAATAACCCATTTGAGACAAAATCCTAAGAAACTTTGTGTAAAAATTACAGATCTTTTTTTGCTATATTTTCGAAGATATGATCTGAGGAAGTTACGATTTTTACAAGCTCTAGAATTTCATATCAGACAAGTGGCCGAGGGAAAATCATCATAACTTCCGTTTCAGAATTCAGATTGGAATTATGTAAAAAGTGTCCGAAATTGCACAAACTATAGTATTTTTTTATATTAATTTCAGAGCCAAAGGTCAAAACATTGACACGTGGCACTCCATACAAGTTTGCTCTAATGAACTAGTCCATAATTAGGTCATTGTGGGAGATGAAACATAACCGTTACCTTGAAGAATCCAAATTAGGTATGACCTCTGGCATTGGAAAGAATACACAGAGGGATACTAGATAACCAAAGATCAAATATTGGGGATCTAAAATTACAGAGATACATCCGTTCAAATATCGATCTCCTCAAAAGCAAGAAAAATCAGTCTTGTTTGAAAAATCAGTTTGAAGTGATTCCAAGGGCATATTGAAGCATAGATATCAGTATTGGGTTATAAAATTCCCCCCCAAAAATAATTCCACACCCATTAATACCTCAGAGGCTCTTCTATGACTCATGAAGAGGAAGAAGTGCAACATAATATATCAAAATTATGAGACCAAGTGCAAAAAATTTCCCTCTCGCAAAGAGTAACAAAAAATGAAATGGAAGCTAAGATAGATGGTTTGAAAAAAGACATGGATGGATTGAAGAAAGGCGTGGAAGCTAAGATGGATGGTTTTAAGAATGGCGTGGAAGCTAAGATTGATGGTATAGAAGAAAAACTGAAAGGAAACATGGAAGACATGAAGAATGACATGGAAAGTTTGAAGGAAGGTTTGACAAAGATGCTACAAGAAATGATTCCTAATGGTGAAACGGTAGTAGTTGAAACTCATGATGAGAAAAAAAGAAATGGTAATAATGATTTCATAGACTCTAATGTTGGATTTAAGACCCACCATATTCCAAATATCACTGTGAGGAAGTTTGATGGCAAGGATCCGGTAACATGGATACTATAGATGGAGCAATATTTTGATCTCCATAATGTGAAAAACACACAACAAGTACACAAGGAAACTTTATATTTAGAAAAACATACATTTTTATGGTATCGATGGATTTTCTCTCGTAAACAAATTGTCACTTGGTCAATTTTTACGGAGGAAATGATAGCACATTATGAGGATACAAAGAGCAACACCTTCTTTAGCCAATTGATAAATCTCAAACAGAAGGGTTCGATGGTGGAGCACATCGAGGCGTTCCAAAAATTGAATATAAGGGTAATTGATATTCTAGAGGAACACATGATTGATGTATTCATAGGGACTTTAAAGGATAACATCCAGCATGAGGTTTTCCTTTGGGAACCTGATTCATTGGAGAAGGCCTTCAAATGGCGACAAGGAAGCCTACCACTCACAACTATAAAGATAGAAGTGTTGCTACTACTAGAATTCCACAACCTACAAGGTTGACACCACAAAAATTGGAAGAAAAAAGAGCAAAAGCGCTTTACTACAGTTGTGATAGCCAATACACTAAAGGTCATAAGTGTGCTGAGAAGAAATTATTTTCCATAGATTGTGAATGTAATATTCCCTAATGGGAAAAGCAAGAATATAGAACAAAATGTTGGAAATAGCAGTGTAAACATCACATTAAAGCATGAGAACAATATGGGGCTTCTTTATAAATCATAAAAACAACAAACATGTATAATATAATGGGCCACAAACCATAAAACAAGATACAACAATCCTCCAATAAAGAAATCCCTCAAGAATGAGGTGCTGCTACTATATCAAAATGCTGGAAGACTGCTACAATATAGTCATAGGTGCACTGCTACAAAAAATAAATACACAAAAGATAAATGGATGTTATATGCCTCAATAGATAATCTACAATGAAGATCAAGGCTGTATACAACCTCCAACAAGAAACCCAAGAGGTTTTTCAGAAATACACCAATATACAAGATATGAACCAAAGCCCTAGGGCTGAAGATTCACTGCAACAATATAATTGGAAAGTTGTTGCTGATATGATGCAGAAAGAAATATAGCCTCCTCCAATAGACTCTCTAGATGAAAGGCTAATCCCTTCACTAGAAAACCTCATCTCCAAATGGTGTACTGAAACCACCCCTGCAACTCCTCCCTAAAATAACACAATCCAAGAGAAAAATTGCACTGTAAGTGAAAATGATGATGTTGCCTGATGCAAAATGATGCAATAAGGCTGAAGGGCCTTTCTCACTAGCCTCCCAATGGAAGGAAACCTTCCTCCATTGAAAAAAAGATCAGAAATCACCTGAATTTATTCTCCATTGCTGCACCCTGCAACTCAGCACATCTCTCAACAGAAACTGCGTTGTAGAATAAAGGTAGAGCTTGGCCTGATGCCTGAATGTGGAAATATAGTGCAATACTCTTCCTGAGTGGACACTAGAAGTTCCCAAAGGATAGAGGTGGGATTCCTGCTCGGGAACACCCTGTGCTAAACATCATTGCAATCTTAGCTAAACAACTAAAGAGAGTAACAAGTCTAAACAAACCATAAATCTAAAATATCATAACATAAACATAACCTTTATGGCTGCCATCCTCTTTCTTATATAAGTGGTGATCTTCCTCACCCTTGGCCCCACTCATTAAAGCTACTATCTCCATGCATGAGATCTCCCTCCAAAACTGCGTTGTCCCTCAATAAATGTCCACTCCTCCATAAAATCGCTGTTGATTTGGTCAAAGTTGACCCAATATTCATGCTCCAACCCCTTTTCACACACAAGGGCGCTTAATTAAGCTGCTAAGATGTCCTCCTTTCACATTAGAGTGATTTTATTCCTACTAAGGAGATTTATGGGTCTCCATACCATCTTATTCATCAAACAAAGAAGAAAAAAAAATTAATATTCCAACTAGCTCATGGTAAGTTGGGAATATTACAGTCCTCCCCCCCCAAATGTTGCTTGTCCTCAAGCAACTGTAAAGGTGAGTGAAAAAACTCTTCTCCTCCTCCATTGGTGACACCTCCATGTGATACACCCTCCTCATAAGCTAGATGTCTCCTAATCAATCCCTCCATGACATTCTCCTCCCAAGTTGTCATGAGATGCAAATGACTCATCCCACAAGGAAGAAAAGTAACAAATGAAGCAATCATGGTTTTCCCAATGTTCTCCCTGAAACATGAAGCATAAGAAACATGGAGAAACTCTCTCCCAAAGGGCATGATTAATCCTCCATCCTTCCTCCATTCATTCCCATAATAATAATAAGTAAATCATCAATGTATGGGATCAAAACCAATGATATAAAAAAAATCATGTGCAATAATGGAGGTGGATCATAGTCCAACATGTGGAACCAGTGCATTATATCTCCTGACTGCCTCAGATAATGATATGGTAAGTGGTTTCCCCACCACTTACATGCTTCCATATTCTTCTCATATGTTTTGAGAAGGTGAGAAATGTTTGGTGCCTTTGGAGTGCACCCTGAATGGTAAATCATCTCCCTATATCGTCCTAGGGAGTGGCCATGATCAACATAGTTTATGGCCCAAAGTTGACCATGAAGTTTATAAGGAAGAATGATCCTGCTTGGAGCAATGGCCTGCACATGTATGGTGAAGGAATGCAAATAATCATCAAATAAATCATTATGCATATAAACATTATCCTTACCATAAATCCTGCTCATACAAATGGAGTGGCCCATAGATAGACCCCCTCTCATTCCCAAATAGGAAAGAGGTGTTTATGATAAATCCATAAAAGAGTTATGTATCTCCTCCATCTCCACATGATTCATGCATCTCCTCAAATGCTGATATATCTCCTCTTCAAAGCCTTCCCAAGTAAACCCCTCCATGATAGTATGGTATGATCTCATGGAACAGGTATGGCTGAAGAGAAAATCCACATGTGCTACTTGTAGTAACCTCTTATTGAAATTGGTTGCTCTATATAATAAGATCCTACCATGATAGTATATGACCTCATATCTGACTGAATACCCCTCCTCTAATAGCTGGTCATCAAGTATCATACAAATAAAAATATCCTTGGAATAATCCTCCAATAGCTGGTATTTCCAATATGGATCTATCCTCCAAAGTGAAAATGCTGATGATCTATCATATAAAGCATCTGTCATGTGGCTTCTCCCTTCTTTGACATCTCCTATGCCTAAGTCACATACCAGGATGCTGCTATCCTTCCTTTGCTACTCCTCCTATAGCTGCTCTTGCTCAAGTAAAGGTTGCAGCTTTTGGAGGTTAGTCTTCCATGGGAAGCTATCACCTATCCAAAAATTCCTAAGTTTGGCCAAAGCATGCATGAGTGGCCACCATCCTCTACCATATGTGGAAGAATTCTCCCCAAGTGAGAACATCTTCTGAGCCTCCAAAGTCAAGGAATAGTCTCCTTGCACCATGATGGTGCCATCCTCCATCCCTGTAGCATCCTCTCTCAGCTCAAGATGTAGTGTGAGAGTGGGTAATGATGATTGTGGGAGAATTTCTCCCCCTTCCTTGAGTCCACCCAAGACTCTATGTGTTGTACCATGACCTCCCAATGTTCCCACTCCTCCTGGATCTATGAGTGGTGCAACATGCTGTGAGACATTTCTCACCAACTCCTGATCAGGTGGCCTCCCAGGTGGTTTGCCACAAAATAGTAATGTCTCATGGGCCAAAGTCATGTGCATAATAGATAGGACTACCATGTCCTTGCTTCCACTGTGCAAATCCAACTCTATTTTCTGTGTGGAATTTTTTTTGATATTTGGGTACCACTCTCAATGATGCAATAGTCCCTCCAATTGGAGCAATTGCTCCATTCTCACCTCCTGGTGGTGGTGGATCATCTCCTACTATTCCAGCGTTGTGACCTCCTTCTGGTTCTTCTTCTTCTCCCCCCTCATCATCTGAGAAGACCTCTATATAGTGTACCTTCCCTGGTGCACATCTATGTCCGAGTGCCCATGATTCTTGGCATGTGAAACAAAGCTTCCTTCTCCTCAAGTCTCTTGGGACATCATCACTAAGAGGTACTTTACTCTGACTCTCTTTTGAAAAGGGAGCCTTCTCATCTTTTCCCTTTAATGGAAATGTGGGCTTTTGCTGAAATGTTGCCTTTGCTTTTGGCAAGGCATCTCATAGATATCTAGCCCTTTCAATGGAATCTTGAAGGGTAGTGGGCTTGGTAGATTTAACCAACCCATGAAGAGTTTTTGCTAACATATAGACCCTCCTTGCTGCAGATAAATCCATAACCATAACAGAAAGTTTTAGAAATCCAGAGATGTAATTTTTTGGATTACTTGATTGTTTGAGCTTTGCTAGCCCCATGAAAGGTGCCTTCGGGTCTCTTCGATCAAACCTCTCCACCAACCTCCTTGTGAAATCTGAATACGCAGTCACATTGGCATGACCCAATGTAGACAAGCCATGAAACCACCAATCATGTGCCTCACCCTCAAGGTGCAGTCTGCTATATTGATGGCCTCCATCTCCAGTACTTGGTTCAGCTGGAAGTAGATGTCAAGCTTCTCTACCCATGATTTGGCAGTGAATTTTGATGTCCCGTCAAAGTTGGGTAAGAAAAATATACCCATAGTTTGGTGTAGATCATGATTCTAAATGAATCCTCCACCTCTATTGTGATGTTGAGGTCTCCTATTTTCCTTGATCTAAAAAATTATTGAAAACTAAAATGATCCTTGAATCTATGAGATTGAGACTCATACTCCATGAAATAGTCTTCAAGAGTTTCTTGTTCTTGAAACCCTCCATTTCCCACTGCTAAGAATGTAGGCATTATAGAGAGTTGGGAAACCTGCTGCTGATTCACTGGTTGATCACTCTAGTGATGAGAAATGCTGGAGCCTTCACCATGTAGAAACCCTTTAGGGGATTTCTTGTGTCTATCCATCCTCATCTCCTTTATTTCTCTTGCAATGTATTGCATAGTTCGAAGAAAAATATTAGGGAACTCCTTCTCCTCATCTCCTCCTGATAAAGGGGTTTTACCGTTGTCTTCTTTATCATCTGCATAATCATACTTCCAGTTTATTCTTCTGAGATACCTCTTCTCTCTATTTGTGATAGTATCTCCTTCTTCTAATGACATATTGGATTAAGATGCACAGACTGAGCCAATATTATGCTCTGATTCCACTGTAATATTCCCAAATGGGAAAATTAGGAATATAGAGAAAAATGCTGGAAATAACACTGTAAACATCACATAAAATCATGAGACCAATATGGGGCTTCTTTATACATCATAACAACAACAAAAATGTATAATATAATGGGCCAAAAACCATAAAATAATATACAACAAGCCTCTAATAAAGAAATCCCTCAAGAATGAGGGGTTTCTACTATATCAAAATGCCAGAAGACTACTACAACACAGTCATAGGTGCACTGCTACATCAAATGAATAAAAAAAGATAGATTTCTGTTATATGCCTCAATATATAATCTACAATGAATATCAAGGCTCTATACAACCTCCAACAAGAAGCCCAAGAGGGTTTTCAGAAATACACCAATATACAAGATATGAACCAAAGCCCTAGGGTTGAAAATTCACTGCAACAATATAACTGGAAAGTTGTGGCTGATCTCATGTAGCAAGAAATATTGCCTCCTCCAATAGACTCTCTAGATGAAAGGCTGATCCCTTCACTAGAAAACCTCCTCTCCAAATGGTGTACTGAAACCACCCGTGCAACTCCTCCCTAAAATAACGCAGTCCAAGACAAAAACTGCGCTATAGGGGAAAATGATGATGTGGCCTGATGCCAAATGCTGCAATAAGGCTCAAGGGAATTCCTCACCAGCCTCCCAATGGAAGGAACCTTCCTCCACTGAAAAACAGATCAAAAATCACCCGAATGTATTCTCCACTGTTGCACCCTGCAACTCAACACATCTCTCAATAGAAACTGCACTGTAGAAAAAAGGTAGAGCTTGGATTGATGCCTGAATGTAGAAGTATAGTGTGATACTCTCCCTAAGTGGACACTAGAAGTTCCCAAAGGATAGAGGTGGTATTCCCGCTTGGGAACACCCTGTGCTAAATAGCACTGTAATCTTAGCTAAACAACTGAAGATAACAACAAGTCTAAACATACCATAAATCTAAAATATCATAACATAAACATAACCTCTATGGCTGCCATCCTCTTCCTTATATAATTGGTGAGATTCCTCACCCTTGGCCCTTCTCATTAAAGCCACTATCTCCATGCATGAGATCTCCCTCCAAAACTGCATTGTCCCTCAATAAATGTCCACTCCTCCATAACAACGCTGTTGATTTGGTCAAAGTTGACCCAGTCTTCATGCTCCAGCCCCTTTTCACACACAAGGGTGCTTAATTAAGTTGCTAAGATGTCCTCCTTTCACTAGGAGTGATTTTATTCCTACTAAGGAGATTTATGGGTCTCCATACCCTCTTATTCATCAAACAGAGAAGCAAAAACAAAAATTAATATTCCAACTAGCTCATGGATAATTGTGAATATTACAACGAAGAGGAGGAATAAAAGGAACAAGAAACTTCAAAATAAGAGGATATACACCAAGAACCAGCCCTAGAGGAAGAAGAAATGAATCCGACCAAATCCTGTAATGCATTGGTAGGAATTACCACTCCTTAAACTCTCAAGATAGAAGAACATATCAAGAAGAAAAATGTAATGGTGCTGATTGATTCATGTACTACCCATAATTTTATTCATTTTAAGGTAGCTAAGGAATTTAATTTCTTTCTATACCCAGCACCAGAGTGTCAAGTGATGGATGAAAATGGAGGAACTATAAATTTCTCTGGAAAGTTCCATAATATCAAAATAAAAATGAGGGAATCTGTATTGAATATTTCAATTCTTTCCATTCCAATGGGTGGCGCTGATGTTGTATTAGGAGTACAATGGTTAAAATCTTTGGGGATGGTAGCTTTTTATTTTCAAGAACTTTTCTTGATTTTTTTTTCAAAAGGAAAGGAAGTTGAATTACAGGGTATCGTAGGGAAGATAGGAAGGATAATCAAATCTAATGTCATGAAAAATATTTTGAAGAAATAACAACGAGGCGTTATTGAACAATTATGCGCACTACATGTTCAAACATCAAAATCATCTATTTCTCTAGATCTCCAAAAAGTATTGAAAATCTAAGGTATTTTAGACTCCCAAAGGACTCCCACCTATTTGTGGTCATGATCATGCTATTCATTTGATTCCAGGAAGTGTTCCTCCAAACATCAAGCCTTACATATATCCTTATGCTCAAAAAAGAGATTGAATGTATGGTTGCAGAAATGCTATAGGTTGGTATTATTCAACCTAGTCAAAGTTATTTCTCTGCTCCAGCAGTATTGGTGCACAAGAAGGATGGATCATGGCGTACATATATGGATTATAAGGAGCTCAAAAAGCTTACTATTAAATATAAATTTCCCATCCTCGTCATTGATGAATTATTGGATGAATTACATGGAGCAATTTACTTCACCAAGATGGATCTTCATTCTGGATATCATCAAATTAGAATGAAGACTAAAGACATTCTGAAAACAACATTCAGAACTCATGATGGTCATTATGAATTTTTGGTCATGCCTTTTGGCCTTACTAATGCACCTTCCATATTTCAAGGTTTGATGAATTCAATTTTCAAACCCTTCCTTAGAAATTTTTTTCTAGTATTTTACGATGATATACTAATCTATAACAAGTATTGGAAGGATCATGTTCAACATGTTGACATGGTGCTCAAACTATTGGAGGAGAAAAAATTATATGAAAAAACCTCCAAATTTTTCTTTGAAGTACAAGAGGTGGAACATTTGGGTCATATTGTATCTGATGAGGGTGTTAAGGTAGACCCTAAAAAAATTAAATCCATTAAGGAATGGAAAATCCCTACAACCATAAAGCATCTTCGAGGATTTATGGGGTTAACTGGGTATTATCGTAAGTTTGTTAATAATTATGGGAGAATATCAACACCTTTAACATCATTACTGAATAAAGATGCATTTTTTTTGACTCCAGAAGCAACTAAGGCCTTTGAACATCTTAAAGAGGCAATGTGCCAATCACCGGTCTTAGCTACACTAGACTTCACAAAAACCTTTATTGTGGAATGTGATGCCTCAAGAAATGGAATTAGTGTGGTTTTAATGCAATAAGGAAGACCCATTGCTTTTGAAAGTCTTCCAATAAAAGGAAAGTATTTAGTGAAACCTATTTATGAGAATGAAATGTTGGAAATACTACATGCACTAAAGCAATGGCGACCTTACCTAATGGGAAGACACTTCAAGGTAAAAATAAATCATGATAGTCTTAAAATACATTTTGGAACAAATAGTATCTTCATAAGAGTATAAAAAATTGGTCACAAATATGTTGGGTTATGACTTTGAAATCATCTACAAAAAAGGGAAGCACAATGATGTTGCATATGCACTCTCAAGAAAGGATGAGGATGTGAAGCATTGCTATGTGCGATTTTTATTATCCAACCTGAGTGGATAACCGAAGCAAGAGATGAATGGAAGAATGATGAAGAGGTGTGGACACTCATTCAAAAGTTGCAGGAAGATCCCAATACATGTTAGAAAATTATATATTACAGAGAAATGGAACACATAAAATATACAGAAACAAAAACACAGAAAACATGTAAACAAGAGAGACACAGATATATGTGGTTCACCCAACACGAAAATAGCCAGTCCTTCCTTTATATTATCCAACAAAATGAAGAGACACAACCTACAACAGATCCGCTGTAATATCCTCTTCTTTGTCACACAATCCCCCTTGCTATTTCTCACTCAAAGTATACACACCATACACAGAAGCAATACAATACTTTGATACAACAGAGGGGTTGCCTTCTACGGAAAAAAGCCCTAAATTAAACATAACTTCTATCATCAGATCATTCGCCTAATGAATGACCCATATTTACTACGAAATTACAATATTTTACGAGGAAATTTTATATTTGTTTTTAGCTTTGGGGGCACTGCCCCCGAAACCCCCCGCCAGGGAGGGGGGCTCCATGTAGAAATTATATAGCCTCACATGCAGCTTGATTTTTTGCCATGTATTCCACTTCTTCTGAACTGAGTGCCATGGATCATTGTTTCCTGATGTACCAAAAAACTACTATTGATCCAATGCTAAAGATCCCCCATGATGTGGTATTTTTGTCCGAGGGACTTCTAGCCCAATCTGCATTTGTGAATCCATGCAACTTGCTCAATCTGTCCATCTGTATTATAGACCATACTCTGATGTGACCCTTAGGTATCTCAGGACATGATTTCCCGCCTTCCAAAAGAGCTTGGTAGGCTTAACCATAGCTTGAATCAACTGGTTAATTGTGTAGCAAATGTCTGGTCTCCTGTTCACTAGATACATTAGCTAACCCACTAACTGTTGATAGACAATAGCATCCACTACCTCTCCAGAAGTAGCATCCTCTTTCCTCTAGTTTCCTGGAAGAGGAGTATCCATGGGTTTGCAACTCTCCATGTTAAACTTACCCAGTATATCTTTTACATACTTACCTCGAGACACAAAAATTTCACCATCTCACTGCCATATTTCCAATCCAAGGAAATAATGAAGGAGGTCCATATCCTTCATTTCGAACTCCCTTGCAATATCCTCCTTGCATGAGTGTATCAACTGCTCATCACCATTCAAAACTATATCATCAACATAAATAACAATGATCAATAGCTTACCCTCAACCACAATATGGTACAGGTTTGCATCTGGTTCACTTTTGGTGAAGCCCAGTCCGGTGAAATATATGTCTATTTGAGTGTACCAAGTACGGGGTGCTTGCTTTAGCCCATACAACGATATTTTGTGATCTGGATCTTGGGGGGAGGCCCCCGAGATCTAAAAAATTGAAATGGATCTGACAAGATCTGAAAAATTAGAATGCCAGAAAAAAAGAGAGAACACAAAGCAAATAAAACCACAAAGAAACTTGTTTTATTAAAACAGAGAATAACTGTAGAAGCTACATTGTGGTTGAAAATCTCCCCTTTTACAAACTAAGGCTTGTTATTTATAGCCTTTTTTGAGTTACAATACCATGCATAGATACCATAGGTGGATACCATGGGTCAATACCATGGATAGATATCACTTACAATACCATGGGTAAATTCCATGTGTGGATGAATACCATGGGTGGATACATACCATGGGTGGATGAATATCATGGATAGATGTCACTTACAATACCATGGGTGAATAAATACAATGGGTGGATGAATACCATGGGTCGATGGCATTTACAATACCATGGGTGGATGTCATTTTCCATTCGAATCATTCCTCCCTCCTTATGAAGCAATGGTCCCAATTGCATGAAGTTCCCTCCTGAGAAGCATTTGTTGAATATGAAGAGCCACTGAAGAGAAGGGTTTTGTGTAGTTAACCCATAACCGTGATGAACAAAGATCCAAGGATAGAGATACCTTATAATGCTTGTGACCAACTGTGATATTGACAGTGTGCGGCTTGGACTTCAATGAAGTGCGAGCTTGTGGATGAACCAAAACCATGACAAACGAAGATCCGAGGATAGATAAACCCTGTAATTCTTGTGACCAACTGTGTTACTAACAGTGTGGGGCCTAGCAAATGGACTTCGATGAGAAGGATTTTGTGCGGTTGACCCATAACCGTGATGCTGATTGTTGATGAAGTATCAGGTGCCTACACAACTTGGGGTGGGAGGGTGCGTATCCAAATAACCCAAGCCGAATGCTGCTATGCTGAAACTAATGAATGTGAAGTAGGTGCCTACTAAAGCAGGGTGGGAGGGAACGTCTCCAAAGGGAACCCGCTCCGAATGCTGCTCCAAATTTAAAATGAGCATAACTCGGTCAATATAACTCAGAATATTTATTGTAACCAGTTTTTGGAAATAGAATGATCATTATGCATCTTTTCATGTATTTGAAATCGATATCTGGAGAACCTAGACTCTTAGATTCACGCTGGAATTTTCCTGCCGTCACAAATTTTTTGAAAAAATATTCGATATTAAATCAGCGATAAATCCCTCGTCTGGACTCTGATTCGATCGATTTTTTTTTTTAAATCGGGTGATTTTTCAAGGGAGCATATATATGTAACCATTTATCTAAAATTTCCCACTGAAGACTAAAATAAATGATATGAGATCCGCCGTCCATGAATTATCGTCAGAAAAATTACTGCAACATTGCTGATTTTGAATCAGCAATATCTCCTTCATCCGAACTCCAATTCTACCGATTTTTTTTTTAAATTTGAGCATTTTCTCGCAAGGAATACAGATTTGGTCTTTTTTGTTGTAATTTTTTCACCAAAAGTTTCAGATCTGATCTGCAAACTCGCCAGCCAAAAAAAAAATTCATGGAATACGCTGAAGATTGTTGCAAAACATTGAAACTGAAATATGTTTCAAACCCTCATTCCCATGGAGGCGTAACCTGAATCTGATACCACTTATCTGGATCTTGGGGGTAGGCCCCCAAGATCTAAAAAATTGAAATGGATTTGACAAGATCTGCAAAATTAGAATGCCAGAAAAAAAGAGAGAACACAAAGCAAATAAAACCACAAAGAAACTTGTTTTATTAAAACAGAAAATAACTGTAGAAGCTACATTATGGTGGACAATCTCCCCTTTTACAAACTGAGGCTTGTTATTTAAAGCTTTTTTTGAGTTACAATACCATGGGCAGATACCATAGGTGGATACCATGGGTCAAAACCATGGGTAGATACCACTTACAATACCATGGGTAAATTCCATGTGTGGATGAATACCATGGGTGGATACATACCATGGGTGGATGAATATCATGGATAGATGTCGCTTACAATACCATGGGTGAATAAATACAATGGGTGGATGAATACCATGGGTTGATGGCATTTACAATACCATGGGTAAATTCCATGGGTGGATGGATAACATGGGTAGATGAATACCATGGGTGGATGTCATTTTCCATTCGGATCATTTTGAGCCTTCACCATGCGACTTACTGTTGAAGATTTCAAAACCTTCAAGCTACTCTATGTACACCTCCTCCTCAATGATCCCATTGAGAAACACATTTTTCACATCCATATGATGAATGCCCCAGCTCATCTGCACTGAGAGTGCAAGGATGGATCTAATGGAAGGGTACCTTGCGACAGGCACAAAAGTCTCATCATAATCTATCCCCTCGATTTGTGAGAATCCCTAGGCCACAAATTTGGCCTTGTATTTCTACACACTTCCATCAACAACTTGCTTTACCTTGTTTATCCATCTCGAACCTACCATTGATTTGTCAAATGGTCTTGGGACTATATCCCATGCACTGTTTTTGACAATGGAGTCATACTCCTCCACCATTACATCAACCCAAGTAGGGTGATGTATTGCTTCCTGAAATAAAGATGGTTCAGTCACAATACATTTTCTCATCAGAGCCATGTATTCAGTAAATCAGTCAGGAGATTATCTTTGTCTGTGCTGTGAAGTAGGGGCTCCTACATTCTATTCAGCATCAAGTCTTAGCCTATCAGCTTCTGTGGTGCACATTCTACCATTTTTGATGGATGTCTCTGCACGAGTGATTTACTCCACTCCATGAACCTCCTCATGTGGCTAATCCACATCTTGAGACTCATCCTTCGGAACCAACAGTTCCTCCTCTGCATGCAAGTCCAGCTCCCTCTCAAGGGACAACCGCATGGACTTTCCCTCATCAAATTTTATATTCTGCCGCACAACATTCATTCCGCTGTTTGGAAAATACACACGATAATTATGGGGTTTTTTTGTGTACCCCACAAAATCACAACTTTAGCAGTCGGTTCCATCTTCTTCCTGGTGTCCTTGGTCACATGCACATAAACAGATGAGCCAAAAATCTCAGTGTGTGAAGCATCAGGTTTCTTACCACTGAAAGCCTCTTTAGGTGTACTCTTTCCAAGTACTCTATGAGGACAATAGTTTTGTACATAAATCGTAGTGTTGCATGCTTCCGCCCACAAATGCATTGGTAGGCCCTGATCATGCAACATCGCTCATGCTGCACCCATGATCGCTTTGTTCTTCCTCTCCGTGACCCAATTTTTCTGTGGGTTATGAGGCGCTATGAGTTCTCTTCAAATTGCTTCTTTACTGCAGAAGTTCTTGAATTTGTTAGAGATGTATAGGCTCCACCATTATCGCTCCTAAGAGCTTTCACTTGCTTCCCCAACTCTTCTCCACCAATGCATTAAACTCATAGAACTTGGAGAATTTTTGATCTTTCTTATGCATGAATAAGATCCAACATTTACGAGAAAAGACATCAACTAATAGTCAAAACTGATAGTCAACCTCCCTTTCACCTAGACCTCAACTGGTTCTCCACTGGATATGACATGCATGCAACTAATAATAGTAAATCCTGAGTTGCATGTGATATCACTGATTGTGAATTAATTAATATTTAATTCACTATATCTCTCACTAGTGTATCTTCAGTTACAACTAGCACAACTGAGTTTAACTCACTTAACTAAGTTAAACTGTTTACAACTTGCACCAACTCATGCTACTTCAAACTGTATTACAACTAGAATTACTCTGCATGTCCCACCAACCAACCTCTAACTTGAAATCCACTAGCTACTGAATTTATCACTTTCAGTTAAATCATTCAAGTCCACATTGAGAATAAATTACAGTTAAATTTCCATCTAAATTAAGGGATAATAAAAATATACATGCACCCAAAAATAACACTATGGGCCCCACCCTAGTCTGGGTGCTTGATGCAACCGGGTGCTAAATGAAACCAGTTTCTTAATGCACTAGGTGTGTGTGCTGAATCTTCTTGTTGAATCTAAACACTCCAAAAGGGTGCCCCCGCCCCACCATGGACCCCCCTGATGGTGATCAAACGACGTGCGACATTGCTACCCCGTTAAGAATAGGGGTCCAACGCAACGATACATCTAAATAAAAAAGATAATTAAGCTCCACACCCAACAGTACATCTAAAAAATTTAGCTGGAAAAATGATTCATTATGGTACAAAGATCGCTTATATATTTGTAAGAATTCCCAAATCAAACAAAATATTCTTTTGGAATTTCACACCTCTCCCTTAGTAGGGCACTCAGGATTTTTAAAAACTTACCAAAGGGTCAAGAAGATTTTTTTTTGGGATGGCGTTAAATATGATATTCAAAATTTTGTGGCAGAATGTTTGGTTTGCCAACAAAATAAATTTGATACAATTAAGACCCCAAGTCTGTTACAACCTTTATCCATTCTAAGTCAAATTTGGGAGGAGGTTTCAATGGATTTTTTCACAGGTTTACCCATCTCTAAAGTAAAGAATGTCATCATGGTGGTAGTTGATAGACTTACCAAGTATGCATACTTTTGTGAATTATATAATCCATTTAAAGCCAATACACTTGGCACTGCATTTATGGAAACAATTCAAAAGCTACATGGAAACCCAAATATTATTGTAAGCGACATAAATTCCATTTTTACAGGAATTTTTTGGACATAATTATTTTCTTGTTTGGGTACTCAATTAACTCATAGCTCATCATATGTAGAAATTATACAAAATGCATGTATATATTGGATTCAACCGATCTAACAATTTACTAAAGTTAAATACTGAATCGCTTCTACAAATCTTTGTGGAATTAAAAACACAATTTCTAATTACATAAGCATGAAGACAGATCAATCACACACAACACAGATAATTTCCCAAGGAAATATTACAGCTAAAAAAACCCACTATATTCTATTGTATATTATATCATGGATCATGCAACAATTACATACAAAACTCTTCTCACAAGAGCTCTTAGTACATCAGCTAATTGTCCACACTGTCATACAAAAATTGGAAAATCCCTTAGCCAATTTATTTTCTCCAGACAGCCTGCCTTCACTGTGCAATCCCTAAAAAAATATGCAATCCTTCCTGCCTTGACTATGCAAGTATCATGGGCTCATCCAATGTGTGTATGCTTGCATGTGTGCAAGCGGATAATTTCACAAGTGATAGTTATGTTACCTTTCACCTAGAACTCAACTGGGTCTCCACTGGATCTAACATGCATGCAGTTAATAATAGTAAATATTTAGTTGCATGTGAGATCACTACATGTGAATTAATTAATATTTAATTCAATTGATCTCTCACTAGTGTATCTTTAGTTACAACTAGCACAATTGAGTTTAACTCACTTAACTGAGTTAAACTATTTACAACTTGCACCAAATCATGCACCACTACACTTCCAAAGTAGCTGGAGTTAATTTGCATGTCCCACCAACCAACCTCTTAACTCAAAATTCACTTAGATAACCGATTTTCCACTTCAGTTAACTATTTTCAAGTTCAAATTAAGAATATATTATAGTTTAATGTCCATCGAAATTAAGGGATAATAAAAATAGACATGTACCCAAAAATAGCCCGTGGGCCCCACCCTAGTGTAGGTGCTTAATTTTCACTAGGATCATGGGTGAAATTTTTTTTTCTTGTTGAATCTCAACACTCCCTCTCTACAAGAAAGGGATTATCCTTCACCCCGATCCTGTCTCTATGGTATTCGAATTTTCTCCTGGTGAGCGACATCGTCAGAATATATGCATCTCGATTTTTCGTGGGAGTGTACTAAAGTAATATAGTTCTCCTCTGCACACAATCTCTGAGATGATGGTACAAGATATCTATATGCTTGGAAATATCATGAAACAAATGATTAATCGAGAGTTTAATGCAACTATGATTATCACAATGAATCACTGTCGGATCCATCTAAGAACCAAACAAACCAATCAAGATCTTTCTCATCTAGATAGCCTCACATGCAGCTTGACCTGCTGCCATGTATTCCGCTTCCGCTGAACTGAGTGCCATAGATCTCTGCTTCCTGCTATACCAAGAAACAACTGTAGACCAATACTAAAGATCCCCCCTGATGTGCTCTTTCTGTCCAATGGACTTCCAACCCAATCCGCATCCGTGAAGCCATGCAAATTCACTCCATCCGCTCTTCTGTACCATAGACCATACTCTAATGTGCCCCTCAGGTATCTTAGGACATGCTTCCCCGCCTTCCAAAAGAGCTTGGAAGGCTTAACCATAGCTTGACTCAGCTGGTTAACCGCATAGCAAATGTCCGATCTCGTGTTCACTAGATACATGAGCAAACCCACTAACTGTCGATAGACAGTAGCATCCAGTACCTCTCTAGAAGTAGCATCCTCTTTCCTCCAGTTTCCTGGAAGAGGCGTATCCATGGGTTTGTAGCTCTCCATGTTAAACTTACCCAGTATTTCCTTTGCATACTTTCCTTGAGACACAAAAATTTCACCATCCCGCTGCCATATTTCCAATCCTAGGAAATAATGAAGGAGACTCATATCCTTCATTTCGAACTCCCTTGCAAGATCCTCCTTGCATGAGTGTATCAACTAATCATCACCAGTCAAAATTAAATCATCAAAATAAATAAAAATGATTAATAACTTACCCTCAAACACAATCTGGTATAGGTTTGCATCTGCTTCACTTTTGGTGAAGCCCAGTCTGGTGAAATAGTTGTCTATCCGAGTGTACCAAGCACGGGGTGCTTGCTTCAGCCCATACAACGCTCTTTTGAGTCTGCACACATGTGAATCTCTATTGAAGATCTCGAAACCTTTAGGCTACTCTATGTACACCTCTTCCTCAGTGATACCATTGATAAACATAGTTTTCACATCCATCTGATGAATGTGCCAACCCATCTGCGCTGAGAGTGCAAGGATGGTCCTTATGGAAGAGTACCTTACGAGAGGCCCAAAAGTCTCATCATAATATATCCCCTTGATATGTGAGAAACCCTAGGCCAAAAATCTAGCCTTGTATTTCTCAACACTCCCATCTGCATCTTGCTTTACCTTGTAGATCCATATCATACCTACCACTGATTTGTCAACCGGTCTTGGGACAATTTCCCATGCACTATTTTTGGCAATGGAGTCATACTCCTCCACCATTGCATCAACCTAATTAGGATGATGCACAACTTCATGAAAGGAAGATGGTTCAGTCACAATACATTTTCTCATAAGAGCCATGTATCCATTAAATCAGTGAGGAGACTGTCTCTGTGTGCGCTATGAAGTAGGGGCTCCTACATTCTTTGCAACATCAAGTCTTAGCCTATCAGCTTCCATGGTGCGCTTTCTACCATTTCTTATGGATGGCTCTACATGAGTGGCTTCCTCCACTACATGAACCTACTCATGTGGCTGATCCACATCTTGAGACTCATCTTTGGGAACCAACAGTTCCTCCTTCGCATGTAAGTCCAACTCCCTCTCAAGCGACAATCGTATGGCTTTCCCCTCATCAAATTTTATATCCCGTGGCACAAAATTCATTCTATTGTTTAGAAAATACACACGATTATTATGGGGTGTTTCTGTGTACCCCACAAAAATCCCAACTTCAGCAGTCGGCTCGAGCTTCTTCCTGGCGTCCTTGGTCACATGCACATAAATAGATGAGCGAAAAATCTTGAAGTGTGAAACATCCATTTTCTTACTAGTCAAAGCTTCTTCAGGTGTACTCATGCCAAGTACTCTATGAGGACAACGATTTTTGCACATAAACCACAATTTTGGATGCTTCTGTCCACAAATGCATTGGTAGGCCCTGATCATGCAACAACACTCGTTCTGCACCCACAATCATTCTGTTCTTCCTCTCTGCGACCCCATTTTGCTGTGGGTTATGAGGCGCTATGAGTTATCTTTGAATTCCTTCTTTGCTGCAGAAGTTCTTGAATTTGTTGGAGATGTATTATCCACCATTATCACTCCTAAGAGCCTTCACTTGCTTCCTTGACTCTTTCTCCACCAATGCCTTAAACTCACAGAACTTAGAGAATGTTTGATAGTTCTTCTGCATGAAGAAGATCCAACATTTACGAGAAAATTCATCAACAAATATTACATAGTACTTATGTTTTGCTGTTGAAGCAACCAAGAATGGTCCACACACATCTGTGTGAACTCTATCAAGGATCCCTGAAACACGATTCTCCTTCTCATGAATGGTGGAATTTACATACTTCCCCATGATGCAGCCCTTGCACTGATATAACTAAGAAAGTGTTCCCATTGGAAGTCTAATAGATATTTTCTGCATGAATTTCAAGGCTCCATGATGAAGATGGCCCAATCGCCTGTGCCATAATTCGCCCTCATATCGGCTCACCACTTTCTCCACCTTTCCCACCATGGCAGCGTGGCCATATACCTCTAGCTTGTAGAGATTCTTAGCTCAAATCCATATCCTCTTGGCCTGACCCATTGTTTTATGTCGCAGGAAAGATTTCCCATCACTAAAAACAACGTCATAGCCTCTGTCCTCCAACATTGTGACTGAGACCAAATTTTTCTTCAGACCTGGTACATGCATCACATATTTTAATTGAAATGGTTTACTTGAATCCCTCTGAAAGGTAATGGTACCAATCCCATTAGGACTATACCATCCATCATCGCCCATCTCAATATGCATCTGGAGATCTTTCTCCTCCAATTCACTGAAAAGTTCCTTGTCTCCTGTCATGTGAAAGGAAGTGCCACTATCCAAATACCACACCGATCCCAATGCACTTGACACCATGCATGAAATCAAGGAGAAGTCAATCTCAAATTGTGAGGCAAGGGCCTCACTAGCTATAGCTCCAACAACCTTGTTGTTGTTCTTCTTTTATGGACAATTAGTAGCAAAATGCCCATGTTTGTGATAGTGAAAACACTTCACCTTGGACATGTCCTACTTCTTGCCTTTAGAATCGGATTTAGAATGGAATTTATTCCCATTCCCCTTATTTTCCTTGGCATCCAAAGCAAAATAATCTTCATCATCATGCTTTGATGAAGAGTCATCTCTGGTGTTCCGCCTGAACTCCTCCTGCCCCAGATCCGACCACAGTCGTTCCCAATCCAGAAATTTTTCCCGACCGTTGATAGAGTCTTCATAAATATGCCAACTCTTAGGAAGTCCTAGGAGAGCCAAGATCACCAAATCATCATCATCAACTGTTAGTCCCACACTTCCCAGTTCATCTTGACATTGGAAAAAATTTGTGAGATACTTTGGAATGGTGTCACCCTTTTCCATCTTGATCTTCCTGAGCTTATCTTTGAGCGCCAATTTACTATGGTCGTTGCTTCTTTGGTATATATCTATCAAAGCCTTCCACATAGCATATGGTGTGGCTTTCCCATGGAGGCTTGAGACAATGTTGTCTTGCACTCCCTCCAATAGGATCCTCCTCGCCTTTCTTTTGCCATGAATCAAGATTGGCAACATATGTAGCATCTGGCTTAGGAACATCTTTTTCAATGAATTCCTTCAAGCCATTGTTTTCGAGTACCACCTCCATCCTATCCTTCCAAGAAATGTAGTTCGAGCTGCCCTCAAGTGCATACTCTAACATCAATCCATTGAAAGCCATTTCGATCTTGAATCAATTGTAGCACCAAGAAAGTCTTTCTACAAATTCAATTCTATCCAGTCACAAAATCAGATCCTACTTCACTTCTGCAATTTCCTATGCTTTGATACCATGTAGAAATTATACAAAATGAATATGTATTGGATTCATCTGATCTAACAATGTAATAAATTTAAATACTGAATCTCTTCTATAAATATTTGCAGAATTAAAAACACAATCGCCAATTACATAAGCATGAAGAAAGATCAATCACACACAACACATAAAATTTCCCGGGGAAAGCTTACAGCTAAAAAACCCACTATCTTCTATTGTATATTATATCATGGATCATGAAACAATTACATACAAAAATATTCTCACAAGAAATATTATTACATCAACTAATTGTCTCACACTGTCATACAAAAATTGGCAAATCCCTTAGCCAATTTACTGTCTCTAGACAACCTACCTTCACTGCGCAATCCCTGCTGAAAGCAATCCATGGAAAAGATGAAATATTACTTGCCTTGACTGCACAAGTATCATGGGATCATCCAATATGTGTGTGCTTGAATGTGCGTAAGAGGATAATGTCACAACTGATATTTGTCTTCCCTTTCACCTAGAACTCAACTGGGTCTCCACTAGATCTGACATGCATGCAATTAATAATAGTAAATCTTCAGTTGCATGTGAGATCACTACATGTGAATTAATTAGTATTTAATTCACTTTATCTCTCACTAGTGTATCTTCAGTTACAACTAGTACAACTGAGTTAACTCACTTAACTGAGTTAAACTATTTACAACTTTCACCAACTCATGCACCACTGCACTTCCAACTTTGCTACAACTAGAATCACTCAGTTACAACTGGAGTTACTTTGTATGTCCCACCAACCAACCTCTTAACTCGAAATTCACTTAGCTAACTTATTTTCCACTTCAGTTAACTATTTTAAAGTCCACATTGAGGATATATTATAGTTTAATTTCCATCTAAATTAAGGGATAATAAAAATAGACATGCACTTAAAAATAGCCAGTGGGCCCCACCTTATTGTAGGTGCCTAATTTTCACTAGGATCATGGATGCCAAAATTTTTTCTTGTTGAATCTCAACATCATATCATCCTCAATCTGATGGGAAAACTAAGATAGTGAACAAATGTTTGGAAGGATGTATTCGTTGCTTTTTATCTAATAATCAGACACAATGGTTCAAGCAGTTACCTCTGGATGAATGGTGGTATAACACTTCCTTCCATACTGCAACAAAAATGACCCCATTTATGGCACTTTATGGGTATCATCCACCCTCTATCACATCATCTTTAAGAGAAAATTCTAAGGTTCAAGAAGTTGAAGATCACATTGAGCATCAACAACAAGTTCTCCAACTCTTAAAGGATAACCTCACTTTGGTGCATAATCGAATGAAACAATAGGCATATCAACATTGCAGCGAAAGAATTTTTGATGTAGGCCATTGGGTGTTTTTACGGCTATAACCATACAAACAAATGCACCTCAAGAAAGATAATAAGGATGGTAAATTATCACCAAATTATTACGGTCCTTACAAAGTGTTGCAAAAGATTGGTTCTATGGCATACAAATCAAAGATTCCTGCACCTTCTCGAGTGCACCCAATTTTCCATGTTTCATTCTAAAAGAAGGTTATAGGTGACAAGCTACCAGTTCAAACAATATTTCTAGAACTTGATGAAGAAGGAAAAATCATATTGGAACCTGAAGCTGTCATGGAAACAAGAACTTGGCAGTTATGAAATCAATCAATTTCAGAGTATCTCATCAAGTGGACAAAATTACCCGCTAAAGATTCGATATGGGAGGATGGTAATTTTATACAAAAGCATCCAGACTTACTCAAGCATTGAGGACAACACTTTTTTGAAGGAGAGGGGCATGCTAGGTCCCTATAATACTAGTGTATACCCTTATTGTTATTGTTAGTGTAGCTCTCTTATTGTTATTTTTGTGTCTATGTAGTCCCCATATTGTTATTATTGTGCCCCATAGAAGCCCACTATTGTTATTTTTGTTCCCTTACATTGTTATTTTTATGTTGGCTAGGATTATATTGTGACCCCTTGGACTCCTATATATAGAAAGGGGGCTTTTTCATTTGTATCACCCAAGAATTGTTCATTTATGTAATGTAAAGGAGGTTTCCCCCTCAAAGAGGCCGATTTATAATTTTTTGATCTATCTTTTCTTCTATTTTGTGAGCCTGTTTCATAAAAATATATGCTGAGCATGGATAAGCCTCCCTCAATAATGATATCGTGATGATAATATGTATTGTAACAAATGTTGAACTCAAACTATTTATTCTTGATATGGAATTGTCACAAGGTAAAGCACTTCATTCCTCAACCATTGCTTATGACTTTGTACTTTAGGGGGAAATCTATTATAGTCCATTTTGTCACATGATTCCAAAAGGCCTAAAATCTAGATCAATCAACATCCATGAATACTTTTTAATAATCCCTTTGAAAATCCTAGGCACAGATTCTCCAAAAAGTCATAGTTTCTGGTACTATCTACTCAAAAACCATATTTTTAGGGCCAACACACCTTGTATTATTTTCCATCAAATTTGGGTGAAATATGAATACTTGAGCACTAACGTTGATCAGCGCAGGTTTCTCCTTTCTGCAGGTGTGCTGATTCTATAAATTCAGTAAAATTAAAAAATAATTTCAAATATTCTTCTTCCAGAAGCTTCTAAGGTGGTTTTAGCTATTTACCATGGATAGAGATCTAAAATTTCTATCTGATCCTATATTGGAGACCTTATCTCTTATCCCTTGAGCTATCCTCCCTCATAAGTTGATCTCAAGCCTAGATTGGAAAATCCTAGACTACCATGTTTACCCTATAATTTTACTGCCTCCCATGGAATTTGGTTGGGCTTTGAGAGATAACTAGGTTGGAATTTGGAGATTGCTAATGCCCTCATGCTGATACTATGATCTTAAGGAAAAACCATCCATTTTCATTAGGGTTGAGTGTGAAGGTTTTATTTGTGACAAGGAAGGACAAGTCATTTGGGGAGACATATACAAATTCAACTTCTATTTATGGTTGTAACTCTCTCCTTTATTTATTAACATAAAAAGCATATTATTTTACTATACTTGTGTTATGCTTATGCTCTTGTATTTCAATGCCATGTTGACTCATTGAATGAAGATATTGGATGATGCTATGTAGATGTTGTAGTTTCTTTGCTTGTTTTAGTCATTGTTACATGTTCCATTTATAGCGCATGGAGCTAGGATTGGAGCTTACAAGTGAAGAAGAGTGAAGGACTTGCTACGAATCCTAGGTAGGTCCTTTTTCCATATTACAATCTCTTTAAGGAAGGCATTGATTCTTTTTTTCCTCTGTTGTTCTAGATCAAACCACTAAATCTAGTGAATTCGTTTTTATTCGCAAAAGTGAAATTCTGTATAACACATCTGAAAGTGATCTCACCTCTTCAACTTTATCATCATACAATATTTCATTAAGATTTGATTTCACCTTTATTACTTTTTGACAATGCATACCTATCTATTTTTCTACAAATGTATGTTTTCTTCTACGTGGTTGGTGTTTTGTGGATTTGAAGATTAAGCAAGGTGAGAGAGATACATGTGACTGGTCATAACTATGGTAAATTTCGTAAATGGATATAAGGGGCTAATTAATCCACAATTTTTGTATTTTACGTTGGTGACATGGATGGTCATATGGAAAATCAACCAAACAAGTTACAATGTTATGGAAGATTGTGGCCACAATCACTGTGAGGTGGACTGGGCTTTAGAACTCATTTAATATGATATTGTTTATCCATTTTGATCAAATTCACAATGTGGAATGTGAATGTTGATGTCACTGAAATGTTTAAAGGAAGTATGACGTGGATTTCTGTAATGGTACCTCAGATAAACTAATCATTATCTTGCTAGAAACATAATGCAATTTGATTTTTTTTTATTTACTCACATGTATTTGCATGAGTGAACCCAAAATATGAGTCCTGAATAAAGTTTTATTTTTACTACACAATTCTAAGAATAACATGAGGGTTTTGAGTTTTTGAAAATTGATTAGTCTAGTTATCCAAACATTTATTTTTTCCTTCTATTCCAAAGTATGGGTGACTTCATAATCTATATATATATATATATATATATATATATATATATATTTAATATCTCTTGAGACATGGTTTATGGTCCTTACACAATGAGAAGATCTTTCAGTCTATACAAAATCACTTGGTCGTTAGCACACAACTTATAATGTTAATATGGTTACTTTATGTGATTTTATTGGAGCACACTTCGTGATGAATGTTGTGTTTAACATTTGACCTACGATACTCATTTTATGTGGCTTCACTACCAATTGGCACCTAATCGATCATAGTGCAACAATTTGACGATGGGGATTCATCTAAGGAAACAAACAGTGAGTATGAATGCATGGTTGGTTAGGGTAACCACCTAACCCCACCTCATCCCTGAGCTTCCATTTTCACTGATGCTTCTAAAGGAATAAGCATTGGTGTCTGAAGATTTCAGAGAGGGTAGGGTTTGTCTTTTCTATGTTTCTCTCTTCGAAGATATTAAATTCACCAGACCTATACGCCCATGGATACTACTATCAGTGTGGCCATCTGTATTGGACTGAATTAATGACCTTTTTGTGTAGGTGATGGTTTTTATTTTGTTAATTATGTGTCAAGTTTATTTTTTCTTTTATTTTTTCCACAATTCTATCAAATATTTTTCCCTCACAGTGTTATTATGTCTAGGAAATGAGGACCAATAGTAAGGGTGCTGGGGTTAATCACTATGATTTTCCACTTTATATTGAGGGACCAAGGTTTAACCACTAGAATCACCCTCACTTCGTCGAAGGGCAGGTAATATATACTTCCTTGAATTCATGTATTTTTTTGTTTCCATGCTCAATGTTTGTTTCTTTCCTTAATCTCATTTCCTAATTCACTCTATGTTGCCTATGTGTGATCAGTTCGGTTCCAAACGTGGGGAAACTATGGCCACCGCTCAAGTATGGGGTTTCTTTCCTTTTTTTTAGCGTAAATGAAAGCCACTTCTAAATTTTGTACCTTATATAAGGATTATTTTTCACCTCTGTATTACTCTCATTTTATTGTTGTTGTTGATAGGTATAGCAAGCCATCTTCTACATTGGTTTTTTCCAAGAATTTTCATAACAATGGACCTAAATTATGCATTTACTTATAGCCGAATTAGAAGCGCTCTTCCGACGTTTCTGAGTTGTCGCAATTCCGATGCCTACAAGGTGTCAGTATACCGACGGTGGGTTCAATTTAAAAAAAAAATGAAACTTTAAAAGAGGAAAAACACCGTTTTGAATATATTATATGAAGTAAAACAGTCCATGAAGTCATTACATTTTCACATCTGAAGATTGGAACCCAAATATCCATCCAGAAAAGTGGAAGTCCCACCCTAGACAATGATAGAAAAATACCCCATGTCACATGCAGGGACATGATATAAAACCCAGTAACGGTCCACATGGAGATTATCGACAATCTGAGAAAGCATCCAAATATGCCCGAGGCATCTATAAGAAAATGAAATAGTAGTATGTAGAATAGTAAAGCAACAGATAGAGTACCGACGTCCATTGTTCCAAATACAAATTAAAGTACCCAAAATCCTTGAACAGAGAAAAACGCTAATTATGTGAGGAGTGTGATATGTCCAAAATATAAAAAGACCATCAGACCATATCAATAAACCAGCAACATAGACCAGCATCGCTAGTTTTGAAGGCAGAGTGATAAAAATTAATCATTTTTTTTTCACAAGAGAAAAAACGTTGTTTTGAATATATTATATGAAGTAAAACCGTCCATGAAAATAGTATCATAAAGCGGATACAGGAAATGTGCAGAGACATGCACTGTTGATATACGCCTCACACAAAAACATTGCCCAGACTCATGGCAAATTTTTCATCAAAAAATCAAAAAATTAAGAAGACTGCCCTCATACGGGGAAACCAGTCTTGAACGTTTAATTTACAGAATTCAAAAATATTACAAAGGTCCAGCACAGTAAAATAATCTAAAAGCAGCCCAATTAAGTGGGCCGCGAAGCAAGAAAAACAAATTAACCAAACTACTCCTTCGGCTCCTCGACGATTCGGCACCATCCTTCGGAAGGTCCAGGATCGCTAGGTGCTACCTCCACATTCATGCCACGGCTCCCCTCCTGAAGGCCCGAATGCTGGCCGACTTTTTCCGAGCTCAGACCCGCCGGACGGGTGCATTCTTCCTCTGTTTGGGCCTCCTCGCGGAAAACCACAGTGACTGAAGCTGTAATTCGTGGGCGGTTGAGAGAGCAATTAAAGGAAAATTGCACAGTGCGCGTCGTGGGAGAAGGTGAACTAGCGGTGAGGAAACGAGGAGCAGGGGAATCCATACGGTGGCCAGATCCTACAACCCAACCCCGCCCACTCCTAGTATTTGGATAGCGACCTGCGTAATAATCACTGGACTGGCCGAAAGACGACTCGGTTGAGGGGCTGGAGGGAGCGCGCAGGGGTTGACCTCTAGTGCTCCCCCTGCGGCAACGCATCCTTTGATGCAGGCGAGGCATATCAGCAGTGGGCACAAGAGGAGACGGAGAAGCAGAATTCCAAGAAACAGAGGAAGACAGACACAGACCAGACCGAGAGAAATGCATATATGCAGCAAGGTCTAAGCAGCAGTTCAACTGGCCACTTCTCCTTCTCGTCACAGTGAGCAGGCAGTGTAACCCAGCAACCGGCTCGTCTGAAAAACCATAGCGAAACGCCATTTTATCGACCCGACTGCAATGCAATCGAAGGACGCCTGTCATAATTAATCTCTGATCATTAATGAGAGCCGAAGGCTGGATCATATTGGAGCATGCAGAATCGCTAACAGGAGTGGAGGTCCGATCTTGAACAGTGTTAAAACTTAATTAATGCAGATTTGATGTGAAAACCTTGGAACTTAATTGAACAACGTTAAAACTTAATGCGATTGATATGAAATCACCACATCCATGTCCCATCGCCTTAAACGCCATCGAATGCACCCGCATCCGGGAACAGGGCAACATTTGATTGAGGA
>CM076575.1:1454187520-1454256846 GCA_034641835.2 Pinus albicaulis
TGGGAGTGGAGGGGAAAGTTACCTCGTTTCAAGGAGTGATAACGGTGGTGAATTCATCTCGCTGAATTCAAGGAGTTCTGCAGCGCAGAAGGGATTCGGAGAGAGCTCATCGCACCCCATAACCCACAGCAGAACGGGGTGGCTGAGCGGAAGAACAGAACGATCGTGGGTGCTGCACGGGCGATGTTGCATGATCAGGGCCTACCCCTTCACTTGTGGGCTGAGGCATGCAATACAGCAGTGTATGTGCAGAACGGTTGTCCTCACAAGGTTCTTGGCATGAGTACACCAGAGGAGGCTTATTCTGGCAAGAGGCCTGATATTTCCCATTTGCGGATTTTCGGATCTCCTGTCTACATGCATGTGACGAAGGATGCGAGAAGGAAGTTGGATCCAACTGCTGAGGTTGGAATATTTGTGGGGTACACTGATACACCTCACAACTATCGGGTATATTTGTCAGACAGTCGAAAGACTGTTGTGCGACGGGATATAAAATTTCAGGAGGAGAAAGCCATGCAGTGTTCGCTTGAGAGGGAGCTACACTTGCATGCAGATGAGGAGCTGTTACTTCCTAAGGAGGAGCTTCCGGATGTGGATCAGCCACAAGAGGAGGTTCAGGAGGTGGAAGAAACCACCCAGGCAGCGCCAACCATCAGAGGGCGCATGCGCACTACAGAAGCTGAGCGACTGGCTCGGGATGCATAGAAGGTTGTAGGACCACCTACAGCACAGCGCAGACAGAGACAGTCACCGGATCGGTACACTGGATACATGGCTCTTATGAGTCAATGTGTTGTGACAGAGCCATCCTCTTTTGAGGAAGCTGTGGAGGAACCCGCATGGGTTGATGTCATGATCGAAGAATATGATTCGATCATCAGGAACAGTGCATGGGAGATTGTCCCAAGACCGGTTGGGAAATCAGTTGTAGGTTCGCGATGGATCTACAAGGTGAAGCAGGCGGCTGACGGGAGTGTGGAGAAGCACAAGGCGAGATTTGTCGCCCGTGGCTTCTCACAGATCGAGGGGATTGACTATGAGGAGACTTTTGCACCTGTCGCAAGGTACTCTTCCATACGGACGATCCTTGCTCTCTCAGCGCAGATGGGGTGGCACATTCATCAGATGGATGTGAAGACTGCGTTCCTCAATGGAGTTATTGAGGAAGAGGTGTACAGAGAGCAGCCTGAAGGTTTTGAGATCTTCAGCAGTGAGTCGCATGTGTGCCGACTCAAGAGAGCACTGTACGGGCTGAAGCAAGCACCTCGTGCTTGGTACACTCGGACAGACAGCTACTTCACCGGGCTTGGATTCTCCAAGAGTGAGGCGGATCCAAACCTGTACCAGATTGTGGTGGAGGGGAAGCTGTTGATCATCGTACTGTATGTAGATGATCTGATTTTGACTGGCGACGAGCAGTTGATACTTTCATGCAAGGAGGATCTTGCACGAGAGTTTGAGATGAAGGACCCGGGCATCCTTCATTATTTCCTGGGATTGGAGATTTGGCAGCGCAGTGGAGGACTGTTTGTTTCTCAGGGCAAGTATGCCCGGGAGATTCTGGAGAGGTTCAACATGCAAGGCTGCAAGCCTGTTGATACCCCTCTTCCTGGAGGTTGGAGGAAGGGAGATGCTACTTCGGAGGAGGTAGTGGATGCCACCGTCTATCGACAGTTGGTGGGGTCGTTGATGTATCTGGTCAATACTCGACCCGATATATGCTATGCAGTTAACCAGCTTTCGCAAGCTATGGTTAAGCCTACCAAGCTCTTTTGGAAGGCGTGCAAGCATGTATTGCGCTATATCAGAGGCACATCGGGATATGGTCTATGGTACAGACAGGAGGATGGAGTGAAACTTTCTGGTTTCACTGATGCAGATTGGGCAGGGAGCCCAACAGACCGGAAGAGCACTTCTGGAGGAGTTTTCAGCATTGGGTCGACAGCCGTTTACTGGTACAGCAGGAAGCAGAGATCCGTGGCAGTCAGTTCAGCAGAGGCCGAGTACATGGCAGCAAGTTTGGCTGCATGTGAGGCTATTTGGATGAGGAAGATTCTCGCAGGTTTGTTCAGGTTGCATTTGGAGCCTACAGTGATCTACTGTGATAACCAGAGCTGCATCAAGCTCTCGGCTAATCCAGTTTTTCATGATAGGTCCAAACATATCGACATCAGGTACCATCACATCAGAGATTGTGTTCAGCTGAGGATCATGATGCTTTCATATGTTCCCACGGAGGATCAGGATGCCGACATCCTGACGAAGGCGCTCACCAGGAGCAAGTTCGAATTCCACAGAGGCAGGATAGGGGTTGCATATAATCCATATCTTGCTGAGAGGGAGTGTTGAGAATGCAGCAAGATGATGGAGCTTAGTGAAATGAAGTCGCCTTCACTAAGTGGGCCCGCAGGCAAATTCTGGCGCAAAGTCTATTTTTAGACTATGTCTATTTTTAGACATACGGAGCATAATTTGGGAATTCTACTTGAAGATTCTTGATGGATGCGACATGTCGGTAAAAATAGATGAGACCCTATTTTTTAGGACCCAGGCTATTTTTAGACTGATCTCCTAAAAATATGGAAGTCAAATGTTATTTACCCTTAATAATATTTTGACTATAAACAGCAGTTTACTCTCTTGGCGCACTTCAGTTTGAGTCATGGAGGTGACTCATGCAACTGACACAAGGAATCACGTGGTTCCTAGGTTTTGATGGCATCTTGCATGGTTGGCTTCAGTTAGACTTCAGTGGCAGGAGTTTTGGAGGAGTTAACGGGACAAGTAGTGGAGTTGTGTTCTGTTTGTTTTAGTTGAACTAGTTGGGATTAGTTAACTAACTAATCAACTAGATATGAGTGGAGTAAATTAAATAATATTTAATTTACTAAATATTAACTCATTAGTCAACTCAAGAACACTTCAGTTCACTATAGTGCATGATCAGTTCAGTGAAGACCAGTGAAAGAGATAGATGAAAGGGTAGAGTTAGCTATCAGTTGTAACTATACTGTTGCTATTTGCAACACATAGATAGGTGGAGTAAGCTATGAGTATTGCAAAGTTTAGGCTTGTGGTTTATCTATATAAGGAGGCCATCACCTAGCATTAAAATACGCAATCAAGGTTGGCTATCAAGTGGCTAAGGATTGGAGCAAGTGATTTGCTAGATCTAGCTTGACAGTGTGTAGCATGGGAGGTAGTGCATGAGAGCTTGTGAAGAGTTTTTGTACTATGATTGTTACATGATTTCTCCATTATAATATACACAATAGCTGCGGGGTTTTCAGCTATAGGCTTTCCCCATACATACTGAGTTAATGTGTGATTGATTTGATGTGAGATTGCTTCTATATTATTTCCGCATGTGACAATTAATTGTAGAAGAAGGTTTTGTGTTATGCATGCAATTCGAAATTGATGTATGATCAGGTTAATCTTCATTGAATAAGTGATTTATTCAGCTAATTTCTACAATCCCTAATAGCCCAGACCAGGTCTAGCAACAATCATTCACGCTATAGTGCAGGTTCCTAATTACAGATAAACCAACCAGCGATGAAGGCTTACCTGGAATCCAACGCTATCGCTTGTAGAGAAAGTAGCGCTCCCGTTCCTTAGCTCCAGCAGATCACAATCCTCACGATCTCCATGATCGGACACCTGCACATGCCAGAAACAAAAACAAATGCAAGCGTAAAATCCAGTATATGCAGCTATATGTCAGTCAGAGAAGACATAACTCAACATCATAATCAACAACAAGAGTGGAACCATAACCAATAGTCACTTATCATTAATCAATCAAAGAAGAATACAACCATAGCTCTGACGCTGAATTCTCCTTCGAAGGGTCGCCAGCGGAACACGTCTCGAAAAAGCCTGTCGGGGATGGGA
The DNA here is from genome assembly GCA_034641835.2 of Pinus albicaulis. Classification (NCBI taxonomy): domain Eukaryota; kingdom Viridiplantae; phylum Streptophyta; class Pinopsida; order Pinales; family Pinaceae; genus Pinus; species Pinus albicaulis. The sequence continues at coordinate 1,454,191,421 of CM076575.1, forward strand.
CAAACCTCTCTCTTCGAATGTCTCGACAATGATCTCCTTGCTTGGATTTGGCCTTAAGGGAATGAATCAAGGCTCTTGCAGCATAAGGCTCTAATGGCTCTTGGGAACTTGGAGACTCAACCATTCAGCCATTCAGCCCCTTCATCAACGGAAGATGGCTATATTTATAGAGGAGAGGAGGAGGTTGGGATCCCTACAATAGTGGAAGGGAGGCCTTATCCTTTGGGAGGTTCCCATATGGTGGAAACAAGAGGCCAAAGGAGGAAGGCTGTGGTTATTCAGTCGAAACCACTCCTGATGACTCATCCACGAAGTTGTTGTAATCAAAACTTCGCCTCTTTTTTTAAAAAAAATTCCAAAAGCATATTGGCGCGGGTGCTTAACTGGGATAGAGCGCCAATTGGTGTGGGCTCAGTGTTAATTTTCCTCATTGGCACGAGTACATAACGGGCTACCAGAGCCAAGGCAAAAACAGGTGTTTTTAGGGGTCTGCTCAGGAAATGATCAACAGAAGGAATGTTGTCCTCATGGTAAGGGATGCAATGATGGTATTTGCAAGGCATGACACTGATTATTGGTCACAGAAATGACCCTCCAATGGGAGAGATGGGGATTGCAGGGACGGTGACAAATTACTGTGTAACAGATGCCCCCTAAAGCATGAGGCCCGAAAGAGAGAGAGGGGTGAAATGCTTTACGAGAACGTGTCCAACTGAAAACACCGCCGTCGGAAAACCTGCGTAGAGAAGTACAACTGATATCTCAATATACATGATATATGTGGTATGGGCGTAGCCATCCATAACAGAGTATACAATAATCCAGATCCAAGGTATAGACACAGCCATCCAGTGAGGATCGATAAATAGACTCAGGTATGGTCGCAGCCATCCAATCAGTGAGTCATGTAACTAATCATAAGAATCCACAAAATCGCAGCCTGGATTATAACAGACAGGAATCCAGGGTCTTGTGCTCCATCTTGACCCAAACAAAGTACAATTTCAAGCATGCTAATATGTGAGTTGAAGTCGAACATGCAAGAACATCGCCTGATTACCAGCCAATGATGAAAGTTGTTAATAGACACGAGAGGTACCACCACTAATGACAATGGTCCTCAAGGTACTATAGGTACAATCCATGGTGTGTGAATCAATGAGCTGGTGTCGAACACCTGTAGAATCACTCGATCGGAGGCCAATGATGAAAACCTCACGTCGAATGCGAAGAACCTGCCATTGAGGGATGCAGGTTCCAAGGTACTAGAAGGGAGTCTCTAGACCAGCTTCCTGGATAATGAGCTGAAGTCAACAGGAAGTGACCTTGATCGAAGGTGGGCCATAGTGTTTCCCACATCATCGACACGAGACAGAGGAACATAATGTCTTTGTGAATTAAGATCACATGAGAATCAGAGAAAGTTTGAAATCTGCAGAGGTCAACTTCTCTTGAACATATCGGCAGCACGACAGTGGATTTGGCAGTATTTGACATCAAAAGATCAAGGGTCATGATGACAAGGCAAATAATAGATGAGAGGTCAAAAGGGATCACCCAAACCCACGGAGGCAAGTGGAAAACGAGATGAGATATCCCCAACCCGATACGAATGCAGACAAGTGCCATGTTCAAGAGCGACATACTGCCGACACGACAATGATGGTGGTTCCATTTTCCCCACCATTTCTGGCGAGTACCTCTTTATTTTTACACAAGCTTGAAGAGGATACCATATGCTTGTCATATAAATTCGTCCTTTGGACGAATCCATCCTAGTACATTTAACGAGCCCTAGGAAGGAGAAACTCGAATATCGTCATTTCGACTGGATCCGATGTCATCAGGGTTTCACGAACCTGACAAAGGAAGAACTCGGCATCTTTTCATGTTTAGAGAGTTTGAAAAGACAGCGGAAAAGTAAACTCCAACAGTCCCTTTTCGTAAATAGTTCCTCAGACCCGAAAAGTTAGAAAACAAAATCTGAGAAAACCTCCTAGTCGCGATAGGCTAGGGTATTCCTTTTTCGTAAATAATCTATCCCAGCCCGAAAAAGGGGTAAATGTATACTGGGTAGATGTCGTTTCGTGTCCACTTTAACGAGATCGAAACGACAAGGAACTCGGCAATCTTTTCATGTTTAGAGAGTCAGAAAAGAGCTAAAAGATGACTCCACCTAGGGGAACGAGTGGTATAAAGGGTAGCAACTGGTTCCGGTAATGTTCGAATTGCTCAGAAAAAATAAAGGTCAAGAGGTTGGCTAGAAATACCACTCATCGCAGCGGTTCCCTAGGAATGGGTAAGACAAACAAGTGAAGGCATATGATTGGCCAAGCAGATAGTGACGATGGAGTGAGAAAACCAAGGCTCATCTGGCAAAAACACGCTGATAAAATGACAATCACAAGAGGTAAAATGGGAATGGTTTCATTTTTACACAAGCTTGAAATCAGAAAACTCTGCTTGAAGTTGGTTTCATTTTTAAACAAGCTTGAAACAAAGATAAACTATGCTTGAATAAGTAAGCATGACCCCCATCATGGTGACTCAATTCGAGGTACATGCCCCCCAAGCTTCAATCCATATGAAAGGCAGATGGAGTGAAGGTTCAATTTACGAGATCAAGAGAAAGACTCGACTGGGATTTTACGAGATCTTAACAAAGACTCGAATTGAACATGAAATTGTTTCATTATTTTAACGAGGTTGACACATTAAAAGAACTATCCTCAGAAGACCTTGTTTCATTTTTTAAGGAGCTTGGCACAAGACAAGGAACTCTGCTCTGACAAGCTTGTTTCATTTTTTAAGGAGCTTGACACAAGAAAACGAACTATGCTCCAACTGTCTGGTTTCATTTTTTAAGGAGCTTGACACAAGACAAGGAACTGTGCTCCAGTGACCTTGTTTCATTTTTTAAAGAGCTTGACACAAGACAAGGCACTCTGCTCCGATAGAATTCATCATAATGAACAAGAATTCATCGCTTCCAAGAGTTGCCCATCTGATGGAAGGAAAACATCTTGGAAGTCTGGACCCAATGCCCCCAGCACCTGATGCACAACGACACTATCACTGGGTACATGCACGGGGTAGGTAGCCACATATTTGACCTGCGGTGGGGAAGATACAACGGGTGGATAAAAACCAGGAAGGGATGATGGTAGGCCAGTTACCACATCAGGACCAAAGAACGCAAGCTGATCAATGGTCACGATCTGTCCTTCATGCGGAAAACAGACCACACGAAAAAGGGAGGAGACAAGCGCTCCCATGGCATAGGTGTAATCGCGCCCCAAAAGCATATTGAAATCCAAAGGGCCTGGAACAACCATCACGTCCATATGGACGGTTTTACCTCCCAAAGTAATAGGTAACCTTGGAAGGATCCCTAACATTTGACTAGTTCTTCTGTTAAACGCCAACAGATTCTGCGTAACAGGTTCAAGCGACAGTGAACCGAAAGCTTGCCAAGTAGTCGAGGATAGAACACTAACAGATGCACCTTCATCTATAATCGTGCTGGGTATGACCAAACCAAAGGCCTATACCGTTATCTCAAAAGGCACATAAGACGGAAGGCGGTATCCTGCAAATCGACTCCAATCAAAGGAAGCGACCAAACTACTCGGAGGGGCTACCATCAAACCGAGATGGTCTTCCCCTGGTGTTATGGAAGAAGAAGGAGCGTCCTCCACAACCTCCATCTCGAAGGTGGGAGGAGTGTCCTCTGGGACCTCCATCATGGGAGGTGGAGGAGCAGCTTCTTGAGGTATAGGGACAGGAGAATCTTTCTCCAAGTCCGAAGAATCTGAAGAAACTAAAAGAACATGAGGGGTGTGAGATCCACTCTCAATGGAAAAGACCTGGTGCACTATAGACGGGGCTAGCTCAACCAGTCCCACGACCAATGGTTGGTCAGGGATGGATTCTTGAATTTGAATTTCCGAAGGAGCGGGATCAACCAAGGATGACTCTTGACCAATTGTAGGATCAGCTGGTGGAGGACTCAAAGAAAGCTATTTGTAACCAGCTGAAAGGCACGGCGCAAAAACAGTTGAGTTGTCCAAAACTCACTTGGCTTCATCCATATACGGAAAAAGGTGAATGGCATGATGCCCTTCACACAAATTACAGGGATTGACAAGCTAACCCTATTTCTTAAGAGTTTTACCAGCACTAGTTGAAGACGTGCCCCCAACCTGACTCCTGGAATCCAAAGGCAACGGTGGACGACCGTTGGACCATACCTCGAGTACCTTGGGAATGCCAGGGCAATATCGAAGAATATGATCTCCTGTGCACAACATGCAAGGGAACTTGACTTTCCATGGAGGGTTGGGAGGTTTACCAAGAGGATATGTTTCGGAAGCAATAGCTGCAGCCTTAGCCTCTCTCTTATCAGACTTCTTCTTCTTTTTCTTCTTCTTCTTCTTCTTAGCCACCTGGTTACTCGAATCCAGACTTCACCAGGCGAAGTAGAAGATGAGGATGCAGAAACCGGAAAAGAAGGGGAGAGGTCCACCTTGGAATCAACATGATGTTGTTCAGGTGGAGGAACTGATTGACCAGTAGTCGAGACATTCGGAACTACAGAGGTTGAAAACAACCAAACAGACAACCCAACAGTTAACCCAGGAAGGGACAACGTTGCCATATAAGGAGCACCAACATTTCCAAAAGGAGGAAAAGGACTAGGATTCCCTTCAGAGGAGATTCCTTGGTTGGTGAACTCTGGAAAACTTGCCATAAGAAACAATCTTGAGAACAACACCCTAAGGAAACTAACTTTAACCAGGAATATTTCGTGGGCAGTTAATTTTTTAAAACATTGAAACAAAACTCTACCGTTTCATATTTTAAGAGTCGAGAAACAGGAAAAAGGTGACTCTATCACTTTCAGATTGGAAACAAGCATGAAAGGACAAGCACTTGATGATCTTTTCAAATTTAAAGAGTCAGAAAATATCGAAATGACTACTCTAGAATTCTAGGCAAAGGGTGTACCAAATAACCGTGAATTGCAATATACAACTTGGTTTCAAAATGAAAGATAAATCAACCAAGGACTTAACTTACGTGCAGGAAATCTCCCCGAATGTTGTGTCCGGTGTATCATGGGTATAGGGCGGCAGACTCGGCTTCCTATGGATAAAGGATAGAAACCTAGTGGGGTCTCCCTTTATATACTCAACGGTACGGGGAGCACAAGTCCGTACTAGTGCTGTCTAAAGCCAAGAGGTGAACGACAGCTACTAGGTTTAAAGATGCTGGAACACGTCTCTAGCCTAGACCACTAAATGTTGCGTTAATGTTTCAATGCTGCCTTAGTGTAAATTGAATAAATTTTAATGTTGATCTTCAATTATGTTTCAATTTTCAGGCCCTACCGAATGTCATCTGACAATCTCCTATATGCAACTATATGAGAAAAGAAATCTTTCAATTCGATGAATGCTATCTAGTTAAGGGAAGAGCTTCAAACAATGATGCAACAAACAACAACACTGTAAATGAAATTTTTCCAAACTAGATGACTTTCACTATCCAAAAGTAATTTCAAACATTCAACGATGCGAATAATGCAATGTAATCTATGCAAAATCCTCTTTTTCGAAAACTATGCAATTGTAATCTATGCACAATTTCCTTTTCCTTTTCAAATTATAAGAATGCACTCAATGCATTTTTCGATGAAATGAGAATCTAATTAATGCATGCCTTTAATAAAAGAGAATGCAATCAAAGCGACTTCTAGTTTTCAATCATTAAACAATGTAATCTAAGTTCAAATGATGGATCTCAAAAAATACTTTTCAATGCAATGTGATCTAATGCATCTTAACGAAAAGCAAACTATGAGACGAAAACTAAAAGAACGGAGTCGCCAATTTTTTGTGGAGGTAAATCCCCTCTGCCGACAGAGGCGATCCCTACTAGCCCAGACCAGGTCTAGCAACAATCGTTCATGCTATAGTGCAGGTTCCTAATTGCAAATAAACCAACCAGCGATGAAGGCTTACCTGGAATCCAATGCTATCGCTTGTAGAGAAAGTAGCACTCCCGTTCCTTAGCTCCAGCAGATCACAATCCTCACGATCTCCGTGATCAGACACCTGCACACGCCAGAAACAAAAACAAACGCAAGCGTAAAATCTAGTATATGCAACTATATGTCAGTCAGAGAAGACATAACTCAACATCATAATCAACAACAAGAGTGGAACCATAACCAATAGTCGCTTATCATTAATCAATCAAAGAAGAATACAACCATAGCTCTGACGCTGAATTCTCCTTCGGAGGGTCGCCAGCGGAACACGTCTCGAAAAAGCCTGTTGGGGATGGGACAAACCTCTCTCTTCGGATGTCTCGACAATGATCTCCTTGCTTGGATTTGGCCTTAATGGAATGAATCAAGGCTCTTGCATCATAAGGCTCTGATGGCTCTTGGGAACTTGGAGACTCAACCATTCAGCCATTCAACCCCTTCATCAATGGAAGATGGCTATATTTATAGAGGAGAGGAGGAGGTTGGGATCCCTACAATAGTGGAAGGGAGGCCTTATCCTTTGGAAGGTTCCCCATATGGTGGAAACAAGAGGCCAAACGAGGAAGGCCGTGGTTATTCAGTCGAAACCACTCCTGATGACTCATCCATGAAGTTGTTGTAATAGAAACTTCGCCTCTTTTTTTAAAAAAATTTCCAAAAGAAGATTAACGCAGGTGCTCAACTGGGACAGAGCGCCAATTGGTGCGGGCTCAGTGTTAATTCTCCTCATTGGCGCGAGTACATAACGGGCTACCAGCGCCAAGGAAAAAATAGGTGTTTTTAGGGGTCTGCTCAGGAAATGATCAACAGAAGGAATGTTTTCCTCATGGTAAGGGATGCAATGATGGTATTTGCAAGGCATGACACTGATTATTGGTCACAGAAACGACCCTCCAATGGGCGAGATGGGGATTGCAGGGACGGTGACAAATTACTGTGTAACAATGGTGTTACACAGTAATTTGTCACCGTCCCTGCAATCCCCATCTCACCCATTGGAAGGTCATTTCTGTGACCAATAAGCAGTGTCATGCCATGCAAATACCATCATTGCATCCCTTTCCATGAGGACAACATTTCTTCTGTTGATCATTTCCTAAGCAGACCCCTAAAAACACCTGTTTGTGCCTTGGTGCTGGTAGCCAGTTATGTACTCGCGCCAATGAGGAAAATTAACACTGAGCCCGCACCAATTGGTGCTCTATCCAAGTTAAGCACCCACGCCAATCTACTTTTGGAAAGTTTTTTAAAAAAAGAGGTGAAGTTTCGATTACAACAACTTCGTGGATGAGTCATCAGGAGTGGTTTCGACTGAATAACCACGGCCTTCCTCCTTTGGCCTCTTGTTTCCACCTTATGGGGAACCTCCCAAGGGATAAGGCCTCCCTTCCACTATTGTATGGATCCCAACCTCCTCCTCTCCTCTATAAATATAGCCTTCATCCATTGATGAAGGGGCTGAATGGCTGAATAGCTAGTCTCCAAGAATCTCCAAGTCTCCAAGATATTCTCCAAGTTCCCAAGAGCCATCAGAGCCTTATGCTGCAAGAGCCTTGATTCATTCCCTTAAGGCCAAATCCAAGCAAGAAGATTATTGTCGATACATCCGAAGAGAGAGGTTTGTCCCATCCCCGACAGGCTTCTTAGAGACGTGTTCCGCTGGCGACCCTCCGAAGGAGAATTCAGCGTCAGATCTATGGTTGTATTCTTCTTTGATTGATTAATGATAAGCGACTATTGGTTATGGTTCCACTCTTGTTGTTGATTATGATGATGAGTTATGTCTTCTCTAACTGACATATAGTTGCATATACTGGATTTTACGCTTGTGTTTGTTTTGTTTCTTGCGTGTGCAGGTGTCCGGTCACGGAGATCGTGAGGATTGTGATCTGCCGAAGCTAAGGAACGGGAGCGCTACTTTCTCTACAAGTGACAGCATTGGATTCCAGGTAGGCCTTCATCGCTATTTGGTTTATTTTTAATTAGGAACCTGCACTATAGCGTGTGACGATTGTTGCTAGACCCAGTCTAGGCTAGTAGGGATCGCCTCTATCGGCAGAGGGGATTTACCTCCACAACAAATTGGTGACTCCGTTGGGGAGTTAGCTTGTTGTTTGCTTTATAAACTACAGATGGAGCCTGAAGTTAGCCAGATAGCCTTCGAAAACGCTCTTGCTCTGCATTAGCGAAAGTAGATCAACGATGCTTCAGTCAATCTCCGGTTTAGTTTATGAACTGAACACTTGGAGTATTGTCTTGTCTTTCGGTCATTTCTTGACTTTGCTTGCTTGATCAGCTCTTTTGGCTGGCTCTTTTTTTAGTGTTTGGCTTTTGGTTCAGCCCCAGAGGATCAGATCTGACCTCTATTTTTCCGAGTTTTCATCCTTTCAGGGTTGGCTTGATTGGCACAGTTTCCACCCTGACAGTCACGCCAATTGGCCTAAGTTTCCAGTTCATCACTCGTGCCATTCTCTTTCTGGCACGGATTACAGCCAGACAGTTGCACCATCCCCTGTAGGTGCTAGGGTTTACCCTTGTTCGAAAGTTTATTTTGGTCAGTACTTTACTTCTGGGTTTGTTTTAGATCCTGCTTGAAGTGGTGAGTCTGGTCTTGGTTGGGAGAAATTCTTTTTTTTTCATTTTCAGGAGTTGGCGCTTGTTGTCAGTTAGCAACCCGCGCCAATTGGGCATTGGCGCTAGTTTTCAATGAGAAAGTCGCGCCAGTTGGCGCTAGTTGTCAATGACTAAGTCGGGCCAATTTCAGGGTGTGTGAAAATTGAGATTTTTTCCCTAAATCCTTCACTAGTGTGTCTTTCCCTTCTGGTCTTTTCACTGTATGAGCATAGATTACATTGCTCATTGTTTGAAATGTCTTCTTTCCATGATTGTTTGGTGTAAAAGGGAATGAATGCCTTGTTTTGATCTCTTGCTTTGGAAGTCCTCTTTGTGTTTTACCTCATATGTCTTGTCTCCTTTTGAGGGATTTCGTTACAAAGTGTTTGAAACAACAATTGCATTCTTAGTGTTTGTTTACATCTCTTTTGCATTCATCCTTCATTAAGAGGATTTGCGTTTATTTAGTTTTCATCTCAAAGTGTTCCTTTTGTTAAAATGCACTAGATCACATTGCATTGAAAAGTATTTTTGAGATCCATCATTGAAATTAGATTACACTGTTTAATGATCGAAAACTAGAAATCGCTTTGAGTGCATTCTCTTTCATTAAAAGCGTGCATTAAGTAGATTCTCATTTCATCGAAAAATGCATTGAGTGAATTCTTATCATTTGAAAATAAAAAGAAAATTTTGCATAGATTACAATTGCATAGTTTTCGAAAAAGAGGATTTTGCATAGATTACATTGAATTATTCGCATCTTTGAATGTTTGAAATTACTTTTGGATAGTGAAAGTCATCTAGTTTGGAAAGATTTCGTTTGTAGTGTTGTTTTATGTCGCATCATTGTTTGAAGCTCTTCCCTTAACTAGATAGCATTCATTGAATTGAAAAGTTTTCTTTTCTCATATAGCTGCATACAGGAGATTGTCATATGACATACGGTAGGGCCTTGAAACTGAAACATAATTGAATATCAACCATAAAATTTACTCAATTTACCTAAGGAAGCATTGAAACATTAATGAACATTTAGAGGTCTAGGTTAGAGATGTGTTCCGACGTCGTTAAACCTAGTAGCTGTCATTCGCCTCTTGGCTTTAGACAGCACTAGTACGGACTTGTGCTCCCCGTACCGTCGCGTATATAAAGGGAGACCCCACTAGGTTGCTATCCTTTATCCGTAGGAAGCTGAGTTTGCCGCCTTATACCCATGATACAGCGGACACATCATTCGGGGAGATTGTCTGCACGTACGTTAAGTCCTCGGTTGATTTCTTTTTCATTTTGAAACCAAGGTGTATATTGTAGTTCACGGTTATTTGGTACACCCTTTGCCTAGCATTCCTGAGCAGTCATTTTGATCTTATCTGACTCCTTAAATTTGAAAAGATCATCAAGCTCTTGTCCTTTCACGCTTGTTTCCAATCTGAAAGTGATAGAGTCACCTTTTGCCTGTTTCTCGACTCTTAAAAGATGAAACGGTAGAGTTTTGTTTCAATGTTTTAAAAATTAACTGCCCACGAAATATTCCTGGTTAAAGTTAGTTTCCTTAGGGTGTTGTTCTAAAGTTGTTTCTAATGGCAACTTTTCCAGAGTTCACCAACCAAGGAATCCCCTCCAATGGGAATCCTGGTCCTTTTCCTCCTTTTGGAAATGTTGGTGCTCCTTATATGGCAACATTGTCCCTTCCTGGGTTAACTGTTGGGTTTCCTGTTTGGTTGTTTTCAACCTCTGTGGTCCCAAATGTCTCAGCTATTGTTCAATCAGTTCCTTCACCTGAACAACATCATGTTGATTCCAAGGTGGACCTCTCCCCTTATTCGCCTGTTTCTACGTCCTCCTCTTCTACTTCGCTTGGTGAAAGTCTGGATTCGAGTAACCAGGTGGATAAGAAGAAGAAGAAGAAGACAAAGAAGAAGAAGTTAGATAAAGGATAGGCTAGTTCTGCGGCTATTGCACCTAAGAAGTCTTCCATTGATAAACCTTCCAACCCTCTACGGAAAGTCAAGTTCCCTTGCATGTTGTGCACAGGAGACCATCTTCTTCGAGACTGCCCTGGCATTCCCAAGGTGCTTGAAGTATGGTCCAACGGTCGCCCGCTGTTGCCTTTGGCTTCCGGGAGTCAAGTTGGGGGCACGTCTTCAACTGGTGTTGGTAAGGCTCCTAAGAAGCAGGGTAAGCTTACCAATCCCTGCAAGTTGTGTGACGGGCACCATGCCATTCACCTTTGTCCATACATGGATGAAGCCAAGAGATTTTTGGACAACTCGACTGGTTCTACACCATGCCTTCCAGCTGGTTATAATCGGATTTCTTTGAGTCCTCCACCAGCTAATGCCACGATTGGTCAAGAGTCATCCTTGGTCGATCCCGCTCCCTCGGAAATTCAAATTCAGGAATCCATCCCCGCCCAACCATTAGTCGTGGGATCGGTTGAACTGGCCCCGCCTATGGTGCACCAGGTATTTTCCGTGGAGAGTGGATCTCACACCCCTCAGGTTCTTCTTGTTTCTTCAGATTCCTCGGACTTGGAGAAAGATTCTCCTATCTCTATATCTCAAGAAGCTGCTCCTCTGCCTCCCGTGATGGAGGTCCCGGAGGATACTCCACCCGCCTTCGAGATGGAGGTTGTGGAGGATGCTCCTTCTTCTTTTATAACACCAGGGGAAGACAATATTGGTTCGATGGTAGCCCCTCCAAGTAGTTTGGTCGCTTCCTTTGATTGGATTCGATTTGCAGGATACCGCCTTCCATCTTATGTGCCTTTCGAGATCACAGTACATGCTTTTGGTCTGGTCCTACCCAGCACCATTATAGATGAAGGCGCGTCTGTTAGTATTTTGTCCTCAACTACTTGGAAAGCTTTCGGTTCGCCACCACTTGTGCCTGTTACACAGAATCTTTTGGCATTTAACAGAAGAACGAGTCAACCGTTAGGGATCCTTCCAAGGTTACCTGTTACTTTGGGAGGTAAAACCGTCCATATGGACGTGATGGTTGTTCCAGGCCCCTTGGATTTCAATCTTCTCTTGGGGCGCGATTACACCTATGCCATGGGAGTGCTTGTCTCCTCCCTTTTTCGTGTGGTCTATTTTCCACATGAAGGACGGATCGTGACCATTGATCAGCTTTCGTTCTTTGGTTCTGATGTGGCAACTGGCCCGCCATCATCCCTTCCTGGTTTTTATCCACCCGTTGTATCTTCCCCACCGCAGGTCAACTATGTGGCTACCTACCCCGTTCCTGTACTCAGTGATGGTGCCATCATGCATCATGTGCTAGGGGCATTGGGTCCTAACTTCCAGGATGTTTTTGTTCCATCGGGAGTGGAACTCTTGGAAGCGATGACTTCTTGTTCATTATGATGAGGTCGGTTGGAGCAGAGTTCGTTTTACTGTGTCAAGCTCCTTAAAAAATGAAACAAGGTGTCCTGAGGACAGTTCTTTTAATGTGTCAACCTCATTAAAACAATGAAACACGTTCCTGTTCAATTCGAGTATTTGATAAGATCTCGTAAAATCCCAGTCAAGTCTTTCTCTTGATCTTGTAACTTGAACCTTCACTCTATCTGCCTTTCATATGGACTGAAGCTTGGGGGGCATGTACCTGAAATTGAGTCACCATGTTGGGGGCATGCTTACTTTTTCAAGCATAGTTTGTTTCCGTTTCAAGCTTGTGTAAAAATGAAACCAATTTCAAGCATAGTTTATCTTTGTTTCAAGCTTGTGTAAAAATGAAACCAACTTCAAGCAAAGTTTCCTGATTTCAAGCTTGTGTAAAAATGAAACCATTCCCATTTTACCTCCTTTGATTGCCATTTTATCAACCTGTTTTTGCCAGATGAGCCTTGGTTTTCTCACTCCATCGTCACTATCTGCTTGACTGATCATATGCCTTCACTTGGTTGTTTTACCCATTCCTGAGGAACCACTTCGATGAGTGGTCTTGTTAGCCAGCCTCTTAACCTTGTCTTGTTCTGAGCAGTTCCATCATTACCAGAACCGGTTGCTTCCCTTTATACTACTCGTTCCTCCAGGAGGAGTCAACTTTCAGCTCTTTTCTGACTCTCTAAACATGAAAATATTGTCGAGTCCCTTGTCATTTCGATCTCGTTAAAGTGGCTACGAAACGACATCTACCCAGTATACATTTCCCCTTTTTCGGGCTAGGATAGATTACTTACGAAAAAGGAATACCCTAGCGTATCGCGACTAGGAGGTTTTCTCAGACATAGTTTTCTACCTTTTCGGATCTGAGGAACTATTTACGAAAAGGGACTGTTGGAGTTTACTTTTCTGTTGTCTTTTCAAACTCTCTAAACATGAAAAGATGTCGAGTTCTTCCTTTGTCAGACTCGTTAAACCCTGATGACATTAGATTCAGTCGTGATGACGATATTCGAGTTTCTCCTTCCTAGGCCTCGTTAAATGTACTAGGTTGGGCTTGTCCGAAGGACAAACTTATATGACAAGAATATGGTATCCTCTTCAAGCTTGTGTAAAAATAAAAAGGTACTCGCCAAAAATGGTGGGGAAAAATGGAACTAGTATCATCGTCATGTCGGCAGTATGTCACTCTTGAACATGGCACTTGTCTGCATTCGTGTCGGGTTGGGGATATCTCATCTCGTTTTTTCACTTGCCTCCGTGGGTTTGGGTGATCCCTTTTGACCTCTCATCTGCTCTTTTCATTGTCATCATGACCCTTAATCTTTTGATGTCAAATACTGCCAAATCCACTGTCGTGCCGCCGATATGTTCAAGAGAAGTTGACCTCTGCAGAATTTCAACTTTCCTCTGATTCTCATCTAATATTGATTCACAAAGACATTATGTTCTTCTGTCTCGTGTCGATGATGTGGGAAACAGTATGGCCCACCTTCGATCAAAGTCACTTCCTGTCGACTTCAGCTCATTCTCCAGGAAGCTGATCTAGAGACTCCCTTCTGGTACCTTAGAGCCTGCATGCCTCAATGGCAGGTTCTTCGCATTCGACGTGAGGTTTTCATCATTGGCCTCCGATCGAGGGATTCTGCGGGTGTTCAACATCAGCTCATTGTTCACATGCCGTGGATTGTACCTGTAGTACCTTGAGGACCATTGGCATTATTGGTGGTACCTCTCGCGTATGTTAACATCTTTCATCATTGGCTGGTAATCAGGCGATGTTCTTGCATTTTCGACTTCAGCTCACATATTCGCATGCTTTAACTTGTACTTTATTCGGGTCGAGATGGAGCGCAAGACCCTGGATTTTGTCTGTTGGAATCTAGGCTGTGATTTTGTGGATTATTATGATTAGTTACATGACTCACTGATTGGATGGCTACGACCATACCTGAGTCTATTTATCGATCCTCACTGGATAGCTGCGTCCATGCCTTGGGTCTGGACTATTGTATACTCTGTTATGGATGGCTGTGCCCATACCACATATATATCATGTATTTGAGATATCAGTTGTACTTCACTACACAGGTTTTCCAACAGCGGTGTTTTCAGTTGGACACGTTCTCGTAAAGCATTTCACCCCTCTCTCTCTTTCGGGCCTCATGCTTTAGGGGGCATCTATTACACAATAATTTGTCACCGTCCCTGCAATCCCCATATCGCCCATTGGAGGGTCGTTTCTGTGACCAATAAGCAGTTTCATGCCATGCAAATACCATCATTGCATCCCTTTCCATGAGGACAACATTTCTTTTGTTGATCATTTCCTGAGTAGACCCCTAAAAACACTTGTTTTTGCCTTGGCGCTGGTAGCCAGTTATGTACTCGCACCAATGAGGAAAATTAACATTGAGCCTGCACCAATTGGCGCTCTATCCCAGTTAAGCACCTGCGCCAATCTGCTTTTGGAAAGTTTTTTAAAAAAAGAGGCGAAGTTTCGATTACAACAATTTCGTGGATGAGTCATCATGAGTGCTTTCAACTGAATAACCACGGCCTTCCTCCTTTGGCCTCTTGTTTCCACCTTATGGGGAACCTCCCAAGGGATAAGGCCTCCCTTCCACTATTGTAGGGATCCCAACCTCCTCCTCTCCTCTATAAATATAGCCTTCATCCATTGATGAAGGGGCTGAATGGTTGAATAGCTAGTCTCCAAGAATCTCCAAGTCTCCAAGAGAGTCTCCAAGTTCCCAAGAGCCATCAGAGCCTTATGCTACAAGAGCCTTGATTCATTCCCTTAAGGCCAAATCCAAGCAAGGAGATTATTGTCGAGACATCCGAAGAGAGAGGTTTGTCCCATCCCCGACAGGCTTCTTCGAGACTTGTTCCGCTGGTGACCCTCCGAAGGAGAATTCAGCGTCAGAGCTATGGTTGTATTCTTCTTTGATTGATTAATGATAAGCGACTATTATTTATGGTTCCACTCTTGTTGTTGATTATGATGATGATTTATGTCTTCTCTGACTGACATATAGTTGCATATACTGGATTTTACGCTTGCGTTTGTTTTGTTTCTTGCGTGTGTAGGTGTCCGGTCACGGAGATCGTGAGGATTGTGATCTGCCAGAGCTAAGGAATGGGAGCGCTACTTTCTCTACAAGCAACAGTGTTGGATTCCAGGTAAGCCTTCATCGCTAGTTGGTTTATTTGCAATTAGGAACCTACACTATAGCGTGTGACGATTGTTGCTAGACCCAGTCTGGGCTAGTAGGGATCGCCTCTATCCGCAAAGGGGATTTACCTCCACAACATATGGCCTACCCTATTTTGATGCTATGTTATCGTCTTTCGTCAAAGCTTCTTGATCTTTCGCTATTCTTAAGCTCGATACATGCTTCTACCAACATTTGATTACCTGTATAGATAGTCAAGACAACACGACAAGCGTAAAACCATGACAAACATAAAACAATTACAACCTATCTAACTGATCAAGGAATTCTAGAAATATCATTATAATTGTAAACAAGAGTGGAAGATAAACATCAGATGCATTTTATTATGATAAAGACAAGGGGAGTTTACAACCAAGCCTTGATGTTGAGGCTCCGCTTCGGCAGGTCTGTATCCAAGCATGTTTGCCACACCCTCATGAACAAAGGTCCAAGATCTCACTATGTTCTCAACACGCACAAACAATCACACTCTGCACTATTCTTCCAAAGCTATGATTGCTTCTTCTCTATGCTAACTTTTTCAACTATCTATTCAACTAGCACATAAACGGAAGATGGATATATTTATAGAGGTGAGGAGGAGGTTGGGATCCCTACAATAGTGGAAGGGAGGCCTTATCCCTTGGGAGGTTTCGCCATAAGGTGGAAACAAGAGGCCAAAGGAGGAAGTTCATGGTTATTCAGTCGAACCAGTCCCTATGACTCATCTAAGAAGTTGTTGTGATCGAAACTTTGCCTCTATTTTTAAGAAAAAATTCCATAAAAATATTGGCGCGGGCTCAGTGTTAATTTTCCAGCTCGGCGTGGGAGTGTAACTGGCTACTCGCACCAAGGCAAAAACATGTGTTTTTAGTGGCCTACTCAGGAAATGGTCAACAGAAGGAATGTTTTTCTCATGGCAAGGGATGCAATGATGGTATTTTCAAGGCATGACACTGATTATTGATCACAGAAATGACCCTCCAATGGGCGAGATGGGGATTTCAGGGACAGTGACAAAATTCTATGTAATAGATGCCCCCTAAAGCATGAAGTCTGAACATGAGTGAGGGGTGAAATGCTTTACAAGTACGTACAAGGAACCAGACGCTGCTGTCGGGAGACCTGCAAATCAAGCATAGATACATATACATAACTGAAATCTCTATTGAAAATACATGAATCCATGGTATAGGCATAGCTATCCATCAAGAAGAGGATCATGTGCATGGATCCTTGGCATGGACGCAGCCATCTGAATAAAGGGATCATATGAAATAAATCCACGGTATGGGCGCAGCCATCCGTATAGGGAGGATCAAAACAAGAGAACCCACGGTATGGTCGCAACCATTAATCTAAAAAATCATGTATATAATCATGAATGAATCATCACTCCTCGCAACCTGGACTTTTGTGATCGAATATCGGGGTCTTGCGCTCCAACACCACCTGATCAAAGTACAAATTCCAACATGTGAATAGACATGTTGAAGTCAAACATGCTAGAAAATCACTTGATTACTGGTCAATGATATGAATCTTTAACAAGTGCGAGAGAATCCACCCATAATGTCAATGGCTCTCAAGGTACTTACTAGTACAATCCATAAAATGTGAATAGTGAGCTGAAGTCGAACACCCGTGAAATCACCCAATCGAAGGCCGATGATGTGAACCTGTCGTCGAATGCGAAGAACTTGCCATTAGGACATGCAAGCTCTAAGGTACCAGAAAGGAGTCTCTAGATCAACTTCCTGGATAATGAGCTGAAGTCGACAGGAAGTGATCCATCGAAGGAGGGTCATAATGAATCCCGCATCATCAACACGAAACAGAGAAGGTAATATGAGTGTGAATCAATACTGAAACAGAGGATCAGGGAATGTACAAACTGCAGAAGGATTTTCTCTTGAACATATCGGCGACACGACTCTAGAATTTGTCAGCATTTGACTCAAATAGGATCAGAGGTCATGTTGAAAAAATTGGTAATCGAATGAGAGGCAAACGGATTTCCCAAACCCACGGAGGCAAAGTGAAAGAATGGATATATCCCAACCTGACATGAACTGTAAACAAGTTTTATGTTCAAGAGAGACATACTGCTGACACAACTGATGAAAAACTTCCATTTTCCCCCACCATTTCTGGCGAGTACCCCAATTATTTTTTAAAACAAGCTTGAAGGGGATAGCATATGCTTGCACTATAAGTTTTTCCTTCGGACAAATCCAACCTAGTACATTTTACGAGCCCTAGGAAGGAGGAACTCGAGTAACGTCATGGTGACGAAGTCCGATGTCATCAGGGTTTAACGAGTCTAACAAAGGGAGAACTTGGCATCTTTTCATGTTTAGAGAGTTTGAAAAGAAGATAGAAAAGAAAACTCCAGTAGTCCCTTTTCGTAGGTAGTCTCACAGATATGAAAAGGTAGAAAATTGTGTCTGAGAGAACCTCTTAGCCGCAATAGGCTAAGGTATTCCTTTTTCGTAAATAATTTATCCCAGCCCGAAAAAGGGTAAACGTATACTGGGTAGATATCATTTCGCATCCATTTAACGAGTTAAAAATGACAAGAGTCTCGACAATATTTTCAATTTTCGAGAGTTAGAAAAGAGTTGAAAGTTTACTCCTCCTGGAGGAACAAGTGGTATAAAGGGTAGCAACTGGTTCCAGTGATGGTGGAACTACTCAGAACAATTAAAGGTTAAGAGGTTGGCTAACAAGACCACTCATCGCAGCGGTTCCTCAAGAACGGGTAAGACAACCAAGTGAAGGCATATGATCGACCAAGCAGATGGCGATGATGGAATGAGAAAACCAAGGCTCATCTGGCAAAACAGGCTGATAAAATGGCAATCACGAGAGGTAAAATAGGAATGGTTTCATTTTTACACAAGCTTGAAATCAGAAAACTCTACTTGAAACTAGTTTCTTTTTTACTCAAGCTTGAAACGGAAACAAACTATGCTTGAAATGATTTGCATGCCCCCAGCACGGTGACTCAATTCGAGATACATGCCCCCCAAGCTTCAGTCCATATGAAAGGCAGATGGAGTGAAGGTTCAAATTACGAGATTAAGAGAAAGACTCGACTGGGATTTTACGAGATCATATCAAAAACTCGAATTGAACAGGAACGTAATTCATTGTTTTTAACAAGGTTGACACATTAAAATAACTATCCTCGTGACATCTTGTTTCAGTTTTTAGGGAGCTTGACACAAGGAAACGAACTGTGCTCCGATGAGATTGTTTCATTTTTTAAGGAGCTTGACACAAGAAAATGAACTATGCTCTAACGATATTTCATCATGACGAATAAGAGGTCATAGATTCCAAGAGGTTCGCATATGATGGGAGAACAACATCTTGAAAATCAAGACCCAATACCCCCAGCACACGATGCACAACGGCACTATCACTGAATGCGAGCATGGGATAGGTGGCCACATAATTAACCTGCGGCGGGGAAGATACAACTGGCGGATAAAGACCCGGAAGAGAGGATGGTGGGCCAACTGCCACCTCAGGACCAAAGAATGAAAGCTGATCAATGGTCACGATCCAACCTTTGTGTGGAAAACAGATCACATGAAAGAGGGAAGAGACAACCACCCCCATGGCATAAGCATAGTCACGGCCCAAGAGTAAATTAAAATCCAAGGGACTTTGGACCACCATTATGTCTATATAGATGGTTTTCCCTCCCAAAGTAACAGGCAACTTCGGAAGGATTCCTAACAGTTGACTGGTTCTTCTGTTAAAAGCCAACAGATTCTGGGTAACAGGCATAAGCGGTGGAGAACCAAAATATTTCCAAGTAGTTGAAGACAGAACACTAACAGACACACCTTCATCTATAATCGTGCTAGGTATGACCATATCAAATATTTGCATCGTGATCTCAAAAGGCACATAAGAAGGAAGGTGGTATCCCGCAAATCGACTCCAATCGAAGGAAGTGACCAAACTACTTGGAGGAGGCACCATTGAACTGAAATGGTCATCCCCTGGTGTTACTGAAATAAGAGGAGCATCCTCTTGGACCTCAGACATGGGAGCAGGAAGAGCAAATTCTTGAGTCATAGGGACAGGAGAATCTTTCTCCAAGTCTGAGGAATCTGAAGAAACAAGAGGAACGAGAGGGGGATGAGATCCACTCTTGACATAAAAGACCCGATTAACCATAGGTAGGATCAGATCGATCGATTCCACGACCAATGGTTGGTCAGGAATGGATTCATGAATTTGAATTTCCGAGGGAGTGGGAGTGACCAAGGATGACTCTTTACCAATCATAGAATCAACCAGCGGAGGACTCGAAGAAAGCTTCTAGTAACGAACCGGAAGGCAGGGTACATAAACAATAGGGTTGTCCAACACTCTCTTGGCTTCATCCATTTATGGAGAAAGGTGAATGGGATGATTCCCTTCACACAACCTATAGGGATTGGTAATCTTACCTTGTTTCTTACGGGTCTTATCAACACTAGTCGAAGATATGTCAACAACATGACTTCTAGAAGCCAAAGACAATGGCGGATGGCCATTGGACCATACTTCAAGTACCTTGGGAATGCCAGGACAGTCTCGAAGAAAGTGGTCACATTTGCACAACATGCAAGGGAATTTGACTTTCCGTGGAAGGTTGGATGGTTTATCGATGGACGGTTTCTTAGGCTCAATAGCCAATGAGTTGGCCTCTCTCTTATCTGACTTCTTCTTCTTCGTCTTCTTCTTCTTCTTCTTAGCTACCTGGTTACTAGAATCCAGACTTTCACCAGGCGAAGTAGAAGAGGAGGACAAAGAAATAGGCGAAGAAGGGGATAGGTCCACCTTAGAAGCAACATGATGTTGTTCTGGCGGAGGAGATGGTTGAACAGAGGTCGAAGCACTCGGGACCACCGAGGTCGAAAATAACCAAACAGGCAACCCAACAGTTAACCAAGGCAAGGACAATGTTGCCATATAAGGAGCACCAACATTCCAAAAAGAAGGAAAAGGACCAGGATTCCTCTCGGAGAGGATTCTTTGATTGGTAAACTCCTGAAACGTTGCCATTAGAAACAACCCTAAAACAAAATGCTAAGGAATATGACTTTAACTAGGAATATTTCATGGGCAAGTAATATTTTAAGACACTGAAAAAAAACTCTGTCGTTTCATATTTTAAGAGTCAAGAAACAGGCAAAATGTGACTCTATCACTTTTAGGTTGAAACAAACATGAAAGGACAAGAGCTCGATGATCTTTTCACTTTTTAGAGAGTCACGAAAAGATCAAAATGACTACTCAGGTACTCTAAGAAAGAGGGTGTACCAAGTTTCCGTGAAATGCCATATACACCTTGGTGATCAAATCAAAGAGAAATGACCAAGGACTTTCCGTACGTGCAGGTAGTCTCCCTGAATGCTGTGTTCAGTGTATCACGATTACAGGGCGGCAGACTCGACTTCCTATGGATAAAGGATTTCAACCTATAGGGGTCTCCCTTTATATAATCGACGATACGGGGAGCATAAGTCCATACTAGCATTGTCTAAAGCTAGATGGCGAACGACAACTACTAGGTTTTAAGATGTCGGAACACGTCTCTAGCCTAGACCACTAAAAATGTTTCGTTAGGTTTCAATGCTTCCTTAGGTTAATTAAATAAATTTTAAAGTTGATCTTGAATTATGTCTCGGTTTCAAGTCCCTATCGAATGTCATCGGACAATCTCCTATATGCAGCTATATGAGAAAAGAAATTTTTCAATTCGATGAATGTTATCTAGTTAAGGGAAGAGTTTCAACAAAGATGCAACAAAAAAACAATACTGCAAATGGAAATTTTTCCTAGCTAGATGAATTTCACTATCCAATAGTAATCTAAAACATTCAACGATGTGAATTATGCAATGTAATCTATGCAAAATCCTCTTTTTTGAAAACTATGCAATTGTAATCTATACACAATTTCCTTTTTCATTTGAAAGAATAAGAATGAACTCAATGCATTTTTCGATGAAATGAGAATCTATTTAATGCATGCTTTTAATGAAAGAGAATGCACTCAATGCGATTTTTAGCTTTCAATCAGTAAACAATGTAATCTAAGTTCAATGATGAATCTCAAAAAATACTTTTCAATGCAATGTGATCTAATGCATTTTAATGAAAAAGAAAACTTTGAGACGAAAACTAAATGAATGCAAATTTTATTAATGGAAGGATGAATGCAAAAGGGATGCAAAAAAAAACTAAGAATACAAACGTTGTTTTAAACACTTTGTAACGAAAGTCCTCAAAAGGCTACAAGACATATGAGGTCAAGCACAAAAAGGACTTCCAAAGCATGAGCTCAAAACAAGGCATTCATTCCCTTTTACATCAAGCAATCATAGAAAGAAGACTTTTCAGTTGAACAATGAGCAATGTAATCTATGCTCACAAGTGAAAAAATAGAGGGGAGAACGAGTAAATCATACAAAGAAAAGGACTGGAAGGGTAAGACACATTGGTGAAGGATTTAGGAAAAAAACCTCAATTTTTGACACACCCTGAAATTGGCACGACTTTTGTGGGTGAAACTAGCCCAACTGGTGCGACTTGTTCACTGAAAACTAGCACCAATGGCCAATTGGCGCGGGTTGCTAACTGAAAACTTGTGCCAATCGGTGCTACTGTCAGAAAAATAAAAGTGACAATGCCTGAACATGAAAAAACAAAGAATTTCTCCCAACCAAGACCAAACTCACCACTTCAAGAAAAAACTAAAAGATCGTAATTGATGAAAAACATAGGAACAAACAAGGAAATGGTCGTTCGACTAAATCCATCGAATGACTAAGACCTCAAAGAGTGACAAACTCAAGGGAAACTCCCCAGTGGAGTCACCAATTTGTTGTCCAGGTAAATCCCCTCTGCGGACAGAGGTGATCCCTCTAGCCCTAGGGTGGGTCTAGCAACTACGGGAACATACTAACATCTACCTTCCTAGATTGTAAATGAAATTCAGAGTAAATAATATGTCTTACCATGTTCTGATGCTATGTTATCGTCTTCTGTCAAAGCTTCTTGATTTGTCGCTCTTCTTAAGCTCGATACACGCTTCTACCAATGTTCAATTACCTATACAGATATTCAATACAACACGACAAGCATAAAACTACGACAAACATAAAACAATTACAACCTATATAACTTATCAAGGAATGCTAGAAATCTCATTATAATTGTAAACAAGGGTGGAAGATAAACATAATGCATTTTATTATGATAAAGACAAGGGGAGTTTACAACCAAGCCTTCATGTTGAGGCTCTCCTTCGGCAGTTTTGTATCCAAGCACATTTTCCACACCCTCATGAACAAAGGTCCAAGATCTCACTATGTTCTCAACACACACAAACAATCACACTCTACACTATTCTCCCGAAGCTATGATTTCTTCTTCTCTATGCTAACTTTTTCAACTATCTGTTCAACTAGCACATCAATGGAAGATGGCTATATTTATAGAGGAGAGGAGGAGGTTGGGATCCCTACAATAGTGGAAGGGAGGCCTTATCCCTTGGGATGTTTCGCCATAAGGTGGAAACAAGAGGCCAAATTTGGAAGGCCATGGTTATTCAGTCAAACCACTCCCTATGACTCATCCAAGAAGTTGTTGTGATTGAAACTTCGCCTCTATTTTTTTTTTAAATTCCATAAACAGATTGGCGCGAGCGCTTAACTAGGACAGAGTGCCAACTGGCACGGGCTCAGTGTTAATTTTCCAGCTCGGCGTGGGAGTGTAACTAGCTACTCGCACCAAGGAAAAAACATGTGTTTTTAGTGGTCTGCTCAGGAAATGGTCAACAGAAGGAATGTTGTCCTCTGGCAAGGGATGCAATGATGGTATTTGCAAGGCATGACACTACTTATTGATCATAGAAATGACCCTCCAATGGGCGAGATGGGGATTGCAGGGATAGTGACAAAATGTTGTGTAGCAGAGTGTTCCCAGGATCACTTCACATATGATGCACTTGATGGACAAGTAGGAGATGAGAGTGATGGAGTAGTGGATGGAGACATCTATTACCATGATATGATATTCTTGACTTGGATCTCCAACCATATGAAGAATGTTTTGCATGCAGCACATGGTTCATTCCTTTTCATGGAGATATGTCATACCACTATGCAGGGCTCATTCATGGATCTTATTATCAACCTACTCTCAATACACGGTAATAATTGTGCTTTGCACTTATTGATTATCTAACATAGTATTTGCATTCTCTTACCATATTTATACGGTGCATTGCTCCACAAGAGGGAAAGCCTCTATTTGGGCTTCATGGTCATTTTGGGACCAACATCTATGATGGAGATAGCCATTTCTTGTATGGCCTTGGGAAAGTTTTGTACTATTTCTTGTATGCTCAGTTGATATACAATGCCATTTACTATTTACTAGTAGATGAGATGACATGCACAACTAGCAAATTGTTGGGAGACAACTTGCCATATTATGTTCTGAAATAGTAGTTATCAAAACTACATTGTGACTACTTGGGAGACTGTTGGTACTTTCTATCATTGTATAAAACCTGTAGTACCTCTCTCATTTGGATTCCATATGATGATAATGTCATATTCACTTTATATGGAATGATCTGGGCAAGAACCAAAGAGTGGGTCTTTGAGGATCCAATTGCCTTTTTACTTCATGAAGGCAACATTATTGCAGCCCAAATTCAGCAGCAGCTCTACACTTATCATAAGTGGAGAGAGAGACAACGTGGGATGGACAATTTGATCCATCATGTTCAGCGATGCAGCCCACCTACTTTGAAAGAGCTTAAGGTGGAGGAGATATTTCATGAGTTGCCATGTTGGAGGATGACTCACTTTTTTTGGATGATAGCTTGGGGATGGAGGCTTCACATGGGAATGATAGTTCCCAATATATTTCATATTCCCTACCTCAAGAAGCCCTCTAGACCACATATAGTTGCCTCCATGGATATTCCACTTGTTCATGATGGGAGCCATTTGGATTTTTCACCAAAGGCATACTTATACACTTGGGAGGAGCAACTTCGAGACTTATTGATGAGACAACATCTTGTACATTGGAGGAACTTATCATATGAGGATGCTACAGGAGGAAGAGGAGAGGCTCTTCAATTCTATCCTTGCAGTTTCTTGAGGACAAGCAACATTTGGGAGGGGAGGACTGTAATATTCCTAAATTAGCACATAGCTAATTGGAATATTAAATTTTGATTTTGCTCTTAGATAGAGGAATAAGAGGGTATGGAGACCCATAAATCTCCTTAGTAGGAATAAAAGACACTCCTAGTTTGAATGGAGGTCAGATAAAATATAGATTGAAGACCCTTATGTGTGAAAAGCGGCTAGAGCATGAATATTGGGTCAACTTTGACCAAATCAAACAAAGTTGTTATGGAGGAGTGGCATTCATGGTGGGACAGCACAGTTTTGGAGGGAGATTGATTGCATGGAGGTCGTGACCTAATTGAGTGGGGCCAAGGGTGAGGAAGCTCATAACTTATATAAGGAAGAGGATGGTAACCATATGGGGTTATTTTTTGGATTATTATTTTGTATATGGTATGTTTAGACTTGTTGCTCTCTTCAGTTGTTTAGCTAAGATTGCAGTGTTGTTTAGCACAGGGTGTTCCCAAGCGGGAACCCCACCTCTTTCCTTGAGAGACCTCCTGGAGGAGTATTGCACTACATTTTCACACTTGGGCTTAAGGCAAAGCTACAACTTTCTTCATCGGCCCAGTTTCTGCTTAGATTTGTGTCGTGTTGTAGGGTGCAGCAGTGGAGAATTATATTGGGTGACTTCAGAGCTATTTTTGTAGTGGAGGAAGGTTTCCATCCATTGGAAGGCTTGTAAAGAAGCCCCTTGGGTTGTATTGACATATTTGGCATCATGCCAAGGAGTATTTATCCCCTACAGCGCAGTTTAAGTCTAGATCTGTGTTATTTTAGGGAGGAGTTGTAGGGGTGGTTGCAGTGGTTGTTTTGGGAGGTGATTTATTCAGTGGAGGAGTCATTCTTTCATCCGGAGGATATATTGGAGAAGAGTTGTAGGTTTCTACATCAGCTTCAGCCATATATTCTCATTTCTTTTGTTGCAGCATACCTTCAGCCCTAGGGTTGTAGCTTACATTGGCACATTGTGTGCATTTTCCAGAAACCCTCTTGGGTTGTCTTGGAAAGTTGATCTAATGCCCATATCTATATGTATAGTATCTATTGTGGCCTATATCAGTATTTTTATATCATTCTATGATCTCCAGCTGTAGTTATGCTTAATATGACTGCGTTGTAGCAGCTCTCTGGCATTTTGTATTGTAGCAGCAGTGCATATTTGGGAGTGATTGCTTATGGGAGGCTTGTTTCCTCATTTCATATGATTTATGCCTCACTATTTTGTATTTATTTGATGTTCTTATACATAATTTTATGGTTCCATATTGGCCTCCATTGTTGATGTGTTGATTTACACTGTTATTTCCAGTTTTCTGTTCATATATTATTGCTTCCCCTTTTGGGAATATTACATAAAATGAAAAAATACGACCTTTTTCTTTCTTACAAAAGGGACCAAAATACTTAGAGAAAACACATAAAATGGATTTCAATGTTTTCGACGAAAATATGAAAGACAAAGGTAGGCTCTGAAATTTGGTGCAGCCCAAAATTTTGGAGAGTGTTGTAGCAAAAAAAAACATCACCTTAGCTCTGATACCATGTTGAGAAATTTAAGGCAGCTAGATTAGGGTGATTTATCTTACATTGATAATTTCTTGTGATGTTCTTTTACTTAAATTGATGTACTTGTAATTAGCTTCTTCTTGTCTTGATTATTATTTTTTTGTTATCATCAAATAGATATCAAACTATGAATATCAATAACACAAGTGGACACATGGTATAGGCTTCTAGCTAGGCCCAAAACCTCTCCCTTTGAGATGAAAACCCACAAGAATTATTCTCTTCTTATAGAATATTCAAATGATGAATTCCAAGACCTAAGACCCATGACAAAGACCCCTCCAATACTAATTCAACCTTTCTTCTTGATGATATTTCCTTACATAGCTTCTAGCAACAAACGTCGACCTTCCGGCATCTTCTTTAGCAACTTTGACCCCCAGCAACAATTTCTGCAACTTCAACCGAGGAGCTTCACAACTTCAGCCTTGATGTAGCTTCATAGCTTTGACCTTGTTGTAGCTTAGACCTTGATGCAAATTCACAGCTTTGACCCTAATACAGCTTCACAGCTTCGACCTTCATGCAGCTTCGCAACTTCAATTTACATTAGAGAGAGAGAGAAAGGTCTGAAACTTTGATACCACTTTTCTTCTTGAACTATGCTTGCCTTTTAGACTTCTTCTCCTTAATATCCAACTTCTTATATTTCTCTTTCACATGTCTTGGTTGTGTGCTTCAAATGACATTGAATGCCTATTATATATAGGCTTCCGAAGGGTATGAATTTCCTTCATGAGGCCAAGTTGATCTTGGAGGGTATTTTGACACATTTTTTACTCAAATAAATTCTTTCGACGTGATTAATAAAAAATCAGAAACAGGTTATTCCTCTCCTCTATAATGTTACAATATGCCCAATGGGGTATTTTATATATGAATATGACTCTATTACAAACCTTATAAGAACACAGTGGGTGCTTGACCTATAAATAAATTTACCATGACCATGTGTTTAATATTTTGGAAATCAATCAACCAAGCGGGTCTCCCTGATGTGAATTCCCAATTAGACATCACGCTACAATAGGACAGGGAAATTGCACCTACAATTGCGTCATAATTTAGTTTTTTTTAGTTCACGAATTGGATACCTTTCCCAGCACAAAAATGGGCACGACCAGGTATGTTTGTACTACCTCCATATTTTGCGACGTAAATTTCTCCAAAACAAAAACGGAAATAGAATCAAAAAGATAATGCCATAAATAATGCCCAAAATAGCCCCTGAAATACCACCCCACAATTTTCTTGGAGTTGCGCTTGAAATAACGTCGTTAGTGGTACCAGGAATAATGTCGTAAATAACACCTAGAATAGCACCAGAAATAGCACCAAGACTCGCTTCCAATTTGGATCATGGTTTGGCTTCTAGTGTAATGTCCAATTTTTCTTCCATTTTGTCTCATGGTTTGGCTTCCAATGTAACATCCAATTTCACTTCCAGTTTTGTTTCTAGTGTGGCTTCCAATTTTGCTTCCCATTTTGCTTCTAGTGTGGCTTCCAATTTTTCTTCTACTTTGGCTTCTAATTTTGCTTCCTGTGTGGCTTCCAATTTTGCTTCTACTATGGCTTCCAATTTTGATTCTAGTGTGGCCTCCAATTCTACGTCCAGTTTTGGTTCTAGTGTGGCTTCCAAATTTGCTTTCAGTTTTTCTTCTAGTGTGGCTTTCAATTTTTCTTCTAGTTTTTCTTATAGTGTGGCTTCCAATTTTACGTCCATTTTTGCTTCTAGTTTGGCTGACAATATTTCTTCCAATTTGGCTTCCATTGTTGCTTCTTTTTTTGCTTCAAATCAATAGGAAATTATGTCAAGTTTAGCGTCAACTTTAGCGCTTGATTGAGCACCAGGTTTCCTGCCAGGATATACATCCAGTTTGGTTTCTGATTTGGCTTCCAATTTTTCTTCTCATTTTACTTCTAGTGTGACTTCCAATTTTCCTCCCATTGTTGCTTCTTTGTTTGGTTCCAAAAAATTATTATTGTTTTTCATACAGTTAAACTTAATATGTTTTATTCAATTTAATTAGTTAAATATATTATGTCTCTTAAATAAGTTATATGATTATACATTATATGAATGAATAACATATAAAGATTTTTTATGGAAACAGACATCCATACAAATTAACAATATCATTATACTTATTATATCTCCATCAAAAGAGAATCTACAACATCCATTATATATAAAATAACAAGATAATTATTGTAACATGATCATCATCTATAATTAAAACAAGTGAATCAAATATATATAATTTAATTGAATTTGACAACATCCATCATGAGTATTAAATCAAAACCATCATACGTAATAAATATGCATCCAAATCATCAACTACTTTCAACATGTAAAAATTGACGAGTCAATACTGACAAGATCGTCATCATATGTGTATTTGGAGACTCTCTCATTACAATTAAAAAATGTAGCAAATTGAATCATTGCAAGGACCCAAATACACTACCAATTCTACAAATAATCCAATTGATCATGGATAAATTTGAAATTTTGAAGTTCTATCATATCAAGAGAGAGAACAGCACTTTGGCGGACGATCAGGAGAACAAAGGCATCAATTTGGTTCAAGGTGATTCAATGGAGGGAAGCATATCAATTATATGTCACATACCATGATTTATCATAACTCGAGGATCTTGATATTATTAAGGATAATTAAGGACGATAATCTGACTGACTGAGGTTGCATAAATTTGGTAGTCATTTCATGGTAAAAAAATCCCATCAATGATCGCTCCAACTCATTGGTGATCGCTACAACAGCATGATGGGTCATTCATCCAATAGATGGTTAAACGTAGGGATTAATGCTAAGCATTTGGTTAGGTGAGATGTCATCAGCAGAGGATTTGATATTTTTGTGGCCGAGGAAGAACGCCTTAGTTCGACCATGTGTGTTTATGGTACACACCAAGAAGCAATGAATTTTCAATTGTTAATGCGAACAACATTAAAATTGAAGGAACTAACCACACTGTCATTTTGGAGTTAAGTTTGGCTATAAGAGGATGGTTGGGCAGAATTCATGCACAATGGCTCTCCATACATTTTTCCTAAGCCGAAGAGATCCTGGCCTCCTCGTCGGGAAATGGCACTAGTGGCTCCCCATATGAGATTGACAATGTGTTCAAGTAGGAAATGAAGGAGATGATCTCTAGGATAGGTGGGCAAATAATTTCTGAGGCTCTCTCTCATTTCACCCTGGTAATGGGTCAGTTGGAAGGTCTTAAAAAATATGTTGAAATTTTGCAAGCGACGGTGGAGGCAATAATATCCAAGATAGAAAATCTTGATTACAAGGTTGATAACTCTGATGTCAATGTGAATAATGTAGTTGTTTCAGTGTTAAAATAAACATTTTACCTCGATGATAATGGTGAATAAGATATGGAGATTTATGAGTGAGGGGCTCTCTCTTTTAGAAAATTATATATTGCAGAGCAATGGAACACATAAAAATATGTGGAAATACAAACACAGAAAACATATAAAACAACAGAGACATAGATATATGTGGTCCACCCAACTTGGGCTATGTCCATGTAGAAACAGCTGGTCCTTCCTTTATATTATCTAGAAAAATGAAGAGACGCAACCTACAGGATATGCGATGTAATATCATCTACTCTCTCACATAGTCCCCATTTCCCTTTCTCACTTAGAATACACTCTCAACACACAGCTGCAATACCATTCCCTCATACAATAAAGGGGTTTCCTTCTAGGTCAAAAAACCCTAAATTAAACATAACGTCTATCGTCATATCATCCACCTGATGAATGATCCAGATTGATTACGAAATTACAATATTTTACAAGGCAATTTTACATCTAATTTTAGCTTCGGGGGCGCTACCCCCGAACCTCCACGAGTGGGACAAGTCCCCCCCACGTGGAGGGGTCTACAGTCTTATTGGGGTATAAATCTGGCTGAAACAAAGAACTCTAAATCGGGATGATAATCAAGCTCCACACCCAACAATCTCCCACTTGGAGACTGATTGTAGCAACTCCACAACTACTCCATTTGTTGGACAATGATTCCACTTTGGGCCTAGTTTTTTCTCATCTTCATCATCATAATTGAAGACCAATTGAAACTGAATAGAACCTCAGTTTCTTCCTGGTTACAACTTTTGTTAACATATCTACAGAATTCTAGCTAGTGTGTATATTTTCCAGCTTCAACTATCCATCTTCCAACATTGACCGTATGATATGGTACTTGAGTTGTATGTGTTTAGTCTTGGAATGAAATTTTGATTTCTTTGCAAGATTGAATGGCACTCTGGTTGTCAGTGTATAACCTTCCCATCTCCTGCTTCTTACCCAATTCATCCATAAACCTTTGTAACCAAATAATTTCTTTACTAACCTCTGTAGCAGCAACATATTATGCTTTTGTTGTTAAAAGTGCAACAACACTTTGCATTTTTGAAACCCAACTGACAGTTGTTCCACCTACAGTAAATACATGCCGTGTAGTTATCCACCTATTATATTTATCACCTGCCATATCTGCATCAACATATCCTTGTAGAGAAATGTTTGAACCACCAAAGCATAGTGCTTGATTTGTGGTACCTTTAAAATACTTGAGAATCCATTTCACTGCCATCCAATGTTCTTTTCCTAGATTATTCATGTACATGCTTACAACTCCCACTGCATGTGCAATATCAGGCCTTGTTCAGGCCATTTCATACATTAAGCTTCCAATTGCTGATGCATATGGAACTTTATACATATAATCCATTTCTTCTTGGGTCTTAGGGAAAATCTCCTTACTAATTTTGAAATGGATAGCCAAAGGTGTACTAACTGGTTTTTCATTATGTGTATTAAATCTTTCCAACACCTTTTGTATGTACTCATTATGAGACAATGTTAATTTATGATTTGTCCTATCTCTAGTTATTCTCATACCAAGGATTTGTTTTGTAGCTATCGAATCCTTCATTGCAAATGCATTTTCTAGTTTTCCTTTCAGCACATTTATTTCTTGCAAGTTATACCTTGCAACAAGCATGTCATATACATACAATAACAATATAATATAGCTGCCATCAATTTTATTTTTCAGATAAACATAATGATCAGAGTGACATCTAGTATAACCTTGTTCAGACATAAACCTATCAAATTTTAGATACCACTACCTCAAAGCCTGTTTTAAGACATACAAGCTCTTCTTCAATCTTCACACTGATTTTTCTTTCCCTTTTACCTCATATCCTTGTGGTTGTTTCATATAGATCTCTTCCTCCAAATCTCCATGGAGAAAAGTTGTCTTTATATCTAACTTTTCAAGATGTAGATCTTCCACTACTATAAGACTTAAAATAGTTCTTATTGAATTCATTTTAACAATAAAAGCAAATATATCATCAAATTCAATACATTTATTCTGTGCAAACCCCTTCACCACAAGTCTAGATGTGTACTTATGTTTTCCTCCATCTACTTCCTTCAACCTCTAAACCCATTTATTCTGCAACTTCGTTTTACCTGCAAGCAACCTAACTAAGTCCCAAGTTTGGTTATGTACAAAGGAGTCCATATCTTCTTTCATGGCTAGCTCCCACTTCTTCCTGGTTTCTACCTGCATTTCTTCTTCATAACATTTTGGTTCACTAGAATCAGTCAACAATACATAATATAATGAAGGAGAGTATCGTTCATGGGGTCTACTTATACTGGTAGATCTTCTGACACCACTTTCAGGTGTTTGAGGTGCCTATTGTTGTTGTGGTGGTTGTTGTTGTTGTGGATGTTGATTATTATTATTTTCAGACACCTTTACTTTTTTGTTATCTCATCAAGAACTGTGTATTCTTTGTTTATTTTTCCTATTTCTTTTCCTGCAACTGATCCTTATACAATACCTTTTCATTGAATATTACATCTCTGCTCCTAATGATTTTTTCATTTTGATAATCATATAAGTGATAAAAAAAACCATTAACACCATATCCAATAAAGTTCATTTCTTTGATTTTGCATCAAGCTTTGTTCTATTTTCTTTATTAATATGGAAAAAGGCCTCACAGCCAAAAGGCTTTAAAAAAGAGTAGTTTAACTTTTCACATGTCCATGCCTCCTCTGGAATACCACCATACAAATAAATTTAAGGCCCTTTGTTTATTAGATAAAGAGAAATATCTACAACATCTTCTCAAAATTGTAAAGGAAATCCTGCATGCAATTTCATGCACCTTGCATGCTCCATGATTTTCCTGTTCATTCTTTCTGACACACCATTTTCTTGTGGTGTTCTTGGAAATGTCTTCTCTCTGTGAATTCCATGCTCTGAAAAGTACCTATCAAACTCTTTGTTGCAATATTCACTTCCATTGTCTGATCTGAGACACTTCAACTTCTTTCCTATCTCTTTCTCAACAAAAGCTTTCCATCTCTTGAAAGAATCAAATACATTAGATTTATTTTGAATACAATAAACCCAACTTTTTCTAGTTGCATCATCAATAAAAGTAACATAATAATGAGAGCCCCTAAGAGATGATACCTTATCAGGTCCCCATACATCTGTATGCACAAGCTCTAATTTTTCGCTCTTATTTTCTTTCCCAACTCTAATAAATCTGGCTCTCCTTTGTTTTCCATAAACACAATTCTCACAAAAATCCAAATCAATATTTTGCAAACCTGAAAAAAATTTCTTGAATGAATAATCTTCATCCCCTTCTCACTCATGAGTCTAAGCCTATGATTCCATAACGATGCATCTGCTCTTGTGTAGTTTAAAGCATTAACACAATTAGAAATACAATTGCATAAATACAATGTACCAACCTTTTCTCCTTTTTCTATTACCAAGGCTCCTTTAGTGACCTTCCAGGTTTTATCTGTAAAAGTTGTCACACAACCTTCACCACCTAACTTCCCTGTTGAAATTAGATTTTTCTTCAAATCTAGAACATGCCTTAGCTCCTTTAATAACCATTGATTTCCATTCTGTTGTTTTACAAGAACTTTACCCATTCCAACGATTTTACAAGGTTTATCATCACCTAGAAGAACCTGTCCAAAATCTCCTTTAACATAGTCATGAAAATGTTTCTTATCTGGTGTGGCATGGAATGAGGCCCCCGAATCTACCACCCAGACATCAATAAAATTTTCTAAAGAAATAATCAAAGCATCTTGAAACACATCACCTGTCACATTATCTTCATGATTTTTTTCTTGATGTGTGTCTCCTTCTTTTCCCTTCTGAGACTTACAGTCTTTCTTTAGGTGTCCTTTCTTCTGCATTTCCAGCACACTATCCCTGATCTGGACTTAGATATGCCTTTCCTTGATTTACTGTGATATCAAGAGATCTTTCCTCTTTCCATTTTTCTTCCCCTAGTCTCTTCACTCAAACCATTACCCGATGTCTCACCGGAGTGTTGAAATTTTCAACAAGAAACAATGAAATTGGCATCCAGAAACAACACACACACTGGTGTGGGATCACAGGTCACACAGTGATGGATCCTAGCGACACATTTGTGTGCAACCAATTTTTAAATAAATTGGAAAATTTATTGTAGTATTATCTCATAACAACTTGTAATACATAACTAAGTGTGATAGAATTAGTTAGATCAATAATTTCGAGTTTATGATCAAAGGATAGGCATGTAGAGTGATTCTAATATTAACAAGGTCCATTTGCAGTTGTAGCACTAGTGTAGTGTGAATGTGATCAGTTAACTCACATTAATTGAGTTAAAATCGGTTTAACTATTTCTAACTGTTTGATGAGCTAGTGGAAGATCAAGTTAATTAAAATATATTTAGTTCACCAGTAGTGATCTACAAAGTAACTGAAGATTCACTATTTATAGTTGCATGCATTCTAATTCTAGTGGAGACCCGGTTGATACAAAGGTTCAAGGCTAGTAAAATATCAGTTGTATTTTAGGAAAACTGCCCAGGTGCAATTATAAAGCCATGGGAATCCCATGATAAATTGTGGATTCAAGGAAGGTTGAATTTCCTATTTAATAGGGGTTTAATTCTCTAGTGATTGCGTAAGTAGGGTAGGCTAAGGGTGGGTTGATAATTGGCTATGTGATTGTCCAATTTTTACTAGATCGGTGTGAAGAAATTGGTAGAGTGTATGAGTTTGTGGTAATCACAAATAAATTGTATTGTTTCATGATGCCTTGGTTAATTATACAATAAAGATGGAGGGGTTTTGAGCAGTTTCTTTCCCCGGGAGTATCTGGTGTTTTGTATTGATTTACTTCTTTCTCTTACTTGCATGTGATTGAGCGATCGTGTTTTATATTCCACAAATATTGTAGAAGGATTCAGTATCTTGATTTAGTACATTGCATGATTGGATTGAGTCCATTGATATAATTTCTACATGGTATTATAGTTGTGCTATATATTTTTTACACGGAGTTTTTCCATCGCATTCCCTCACTAAGGATAGCATCGACAACATCATCAAACTTTAAAGTACTAGATCTAGAAATAGAGTTACTAATGGCCATAACTAAACCATTTGAACTTTCTAGCAATTGGCATAGAAATAACAGAGCCCTACTTCATCCTCAAATTTTACTCCTACATAACTTAACTAGCTGATAACCGTATTAAGTTCATTTAAATGGTCAGCAACAGATCCACCTTCCAGCATCTTCATATTAAATAAGTGTTTCATAAGAAATACCTTATTTGAGGCTAAGGGTTTTTCATATAGTCTAGCCAATGTCGTCATTAAACCCTTTGTTGTCATTTCCTTTGAAATATTGAAGGATAAAGACATCGCGAAGCACAGCTATATTGTTCCAAGTTCCTTTCTATCGAGAATCTCCCATTTTGTGTCTGCCATACTCGACGGCTTCTTATTTTTTCCGCTCAATTGTAGGTACAGATATTTCTGATACATATAATCTTCCATCTGTGTCTTCCACAGCGGGTAGTTTTGGTCGTTAAATTTCTCAACCCTAAACCTACCATCTTCTGTCATTTCTCCCACTAGAACCAGGAACCCATCTTTCCAACAAGTTTATCAGCCCAATAGACCTTCAGCTCTTATACCAATTGTTAGAAAATTATATATTCCAAAGAAATAGAACACATAAAAATATGTGGAAATACAAACATAGAAAACATATAATGTTAGGTCCCTATATTAATAGTATAGTCCCTTATTGTTGTTAGTGTAACCTCTTTATTGTTATTATTGTACCCTTGTAACCCCCATATTGTTATTATTATGCCCTTAAATTATTATTGTTAGGTCGGCTAGGATTACATTGTGGCCCCTTGGACTCCTATATATAGAAAGAAGGTTTTGTAATTTGGATCATCCAAGAATTGTTCATTCATGTAATGTATTGGAGGTTGCCCCCTAGAAGTGGCTTATTTCTAAGGCGTTTATATCTCTTTTCTTCTATTTTTGGAGCTGGTTTCACAACATTTGGTATCAGAGCTTTGGATTCAGGGGTTTCGCTATCCCAAACAGGTCATCGTGAAATTTTTGCTATAACTTTTTTTCTACGAAGGTTCAGAAGCTAAAATTTTGAGAGTGCAAAGCCGAAATCCTGAGGAACATCGTCACAAAATTTCAGAGCTTCTTCCATAATATTTTTGGAGATATGATCTGTGGAAGTTAGGGTTTTTTGCAGGCTCCTAAATTTAACCTAAACAGGTCATCGCGGAATTTGCGCTATAAAATTTTTTATACGGAGTTTCAGAAACTGAAATTTTTAGAGAGCGAAGCCGAAATCCTAAAGAACATCTTCGCAAAATTTTAGAGCTTGGTTCGCAATATTTTCGGAGATATGATATGTGGAAGTTAGGTCTTTTTTAGGCTCCCTAATTTCATCTCAAAGAGGTTATCGTGGGAAAATATTCATAACTCTCTCTCTAACCATCGGATTGAAATGTTGTAAAAAGTGGCCCCAATTACATGGACTGTACTCTCTTTTCTATCAATTTCAGAGCCAAAAGATGAAATAGGGACACGTGGCAAGTCATACAATTTCGCTATACTGAACCAGTCCATAATTGGGTCATTGTGGGAGATTGGACATAAGTTTTCCTTGAAGAATCCAAATCAGGTCAGACCTGTGGCATTTGAAAGAAGATTTAGAGGGTTAATTTAGGGCCAAATTTTAGATATTTAAGGTCCAAAATCACAGAGATAATTCAGTTTCAATATCGAGCTCCTCAAAATCAAGAAAAAGGTGTGTATTTTTTTTTCAAATTGCATAAGTCCTGTTTGAAAAATTAGTTCTAGTTGATTCCAAAGGCCTATTGAGCATAGTTATCAGTATTGGGTTCTAAAATTCCTCCTAAAAAGAATTAAACACCCATTAAGCCTTCATAAGGCTCTACTATGAGTCATGAAGACGAAGAAATGCAACATGAGATATCAAAATTCCATGAGCAAGTGCACCAAATTTCGCTATCGCAAAGAGCAACAAAAAATGAAATGGAAACTAAGATGGATGGTTTGAAGAAAGACGTGGAAGCTAAGATGAATGGTTTAAAAGTTAAGATGGATGGCATGGAAGTTGGCATGGAAGCTAATATCGATGACATGGAAGCTAAGATCGATGAAAAAATGGAAAAGAATGATCTAAAAGCAGACATGGAAGATTTGACAAAGTTGATACAACAAATGTTTCCTAATGGTGAAAATATAGTAGAGGAAACTCATGATGAGAACAAAATAAATTCTAATCGCGATTTCATAAACTCTAATGTTGGCGGGAAGAACCACCATATTCCAAATATGGATATGAGGAAGTTTGATGGCAAGGATCTCGTAACATGGATACTACAGATGGAGCAATATTTTGATCTCAATAATGTGCAAAACACACAAAAGGTACGCATTGCAACTTTACATCTAGAACAAAATACATTCGTATGGTATCGATGGCTTTGCTCCCGTAAAAAAATTTTCACTTGGTCAATTTTTACGGAGGAAATGATAGCACATTATGAGGATACAAAGAGCAACACCTTCTTTAGCTAATTGATAAATCTCAAAAAAAAGGGTTTAGTGGGGGAGCAAATTGAGGACTTCCAAAAATTGAATATAAGGGTAACTGATACGCGCAGGAACACAATATCGATCTCTTCATGTGTACTTTAAAGGATAACATCCAACATGAAGTTCGTGTTTTGGAACCTGATTCATTGGAGAAGGCATTCAGGTTGGCAAGAAAATTTGAATGTAAAATTATGGCGACAAGGAAGCCTACCATTAGGGAAATTTTTAGGTCTAAAATGGGCCTCCTAAGGAAATAATAAAATAATAGCTAAACCTATAAAATAATATTTATGAATTTTCAATTCACTTTTTGCACCACAATCCATGTGACCATAGTTAAATTCAATTAAAAAGTTGTACCAAAATAAAATTAATAAAAAAATTGTATTGATGTGACTATAAATAAAAATGAATTTTTCAAGAAAAAGTCATTATCATTGAAAAACTAATGCATGTGTCCTTTGTACTTAAATAACTTAAAATAAAATATAAATATAAATTTATAAATTCTTAATTATATTATATGCTATTAATTAAAATTTATATTATTTAAATTGTATAATAACATGTAATTAATATACTATATAAAAATAATATAATATAATAAATGTATAGGGATATGAATTGTTTCTTTCAAGAAATATGAAATGACAATAATATATTTTTATTCAAAAGGTGTGAAATGACATTTATTATGAGTACTTTACTTTGACTTTAAAAGTACTTAGAGCACTACCATGGTTAACCATGAGTTTTTATCCACCATTGAGAATGTGACAAGTAAGTACTTTTAACTCAAGTAATGCCAACTCAACCATTAGAAATGATGTCATCCCCTAAAATGTGATTGGTTTTCATAAAGTGAATTTTGATTGTACATTTTCCTTAGGAGGCCCATTTTAGACTTCAAAATTCCCCTAATGCACTCACTTCTATAAAGAGGGAAGTGTTCCTACTCCTATATTTCCACAACCTACAAGGTTGACACCAAAACAATTGGAAGAAAAAAGAGCAAAAGGGCTTTGCTACAGTTGTGATAGCAAATACACTAAAGGTCATAAGTGTGCTGAGAAGAAATTATTTTACATAGATTGTGAAGAGGAAGAAGAAAATGAACAAGAAGAGGATATACACCAGAAACCAACCCTAGAAGAGGAAGAAATGAGTCCGACCATATCGTGTAATGCATTGGCAGGAATTACCACTCCTCAAACTCTCAAGATAGAAGGACATATCAAGAAGAAAAAGGTAATAGTGTTGATTGATTCGTGTAGTACCCATAATTTTATTCATTGTAAGGTAGCCAAGGAATTGAATTGTTTCCTATACCCAGCACCAGAATGTCAAGTGATGGTTGCAAATGGAGGAACTATAAATTGCTCTGGAAAATGCCATAATATCAAGCTATCCATGGGGGAATATGTATTGAATATTCCAATGCTTTCCATCCCAATGGGAGGTGTTGATGTCGTACTAGGAGTACAATGGTTACAATCTTTTGGGACGGTAGCTTTTA
This sequence comes from Pinus albicaulis, assembly GCA_034641835.2. NCBI lineage: Eukaryota > Viridiplantae > Streptophyta > Pinopsida > Pinales > Pinaceae > Pinus > Pinus albicaulis. The sequence continues at coordinate 1,454,230,049 of CM076575.1, forward strand.
ATTTTCAGGAACTTTTCTTGAAAAAAATTTCGGAAGGAAATGAAATCGAATTACGGGGCATCATAGGGTAGCCAGGAAAGATAATAAGCTCTAATGTCATGACAAAGCTTCTAAATAAAGAAAAACGAGGCTTAATTGCACAATTATGCTCACTAGAAGTTTCAACATCAAAATCATCTATTTCTCCAGATCTCCAAAGAGTCTTGGACAATCATTCCAATGTGTTTGATACTCCCAAAGGACTCCCACCTATTCGTGATCATGATCATGCTATTCATTTGATTCCAGGAAGTGTTCCTCTAAACATCCAACCTTACAGATATCCTTATGTCCAAAAGAGTGAAATTGAACGTATGATTGCAGAAATGTTAGAGGCTGGTATAATTCAACTTATTCAAAGTTCTTTCTCTGCTCCAGTAGTATTGGTACACAAGATGGATGGATCATGGCGCATGTGTCCCAATTATAGGGAGCTCAATAAGCTCACCATTAAAGATAAATTTCCCATTCCTGTGATTGATGAATTATTGGATGAATTACATGGAGCAATTTATTTTACCAAGTTGGATCTTCATTCAGGATATCATCAAATTAGAATGAAGACTGAAGATATTCCAAAAACAACATTTTGAACTCATGAGGGTCATTATGAATTTTTGGTCATGCCTTTTGGCCTTACCAATGCACCTTCTACATTTCAAGGGTTGATGAATTCCATTTTCAAACCCTTCCTTAGAAAATTTGTGCTAGTATTTTTTGATGATATACTAATCTACAATAGTTCTTGGAAGGATCATGTTGAACATGTTGACAGGGTGCTCAAACTATTGCAGGAGAAACAATTATATGCAAAAAAATCCAAATGTTTCTTTGGAGTACAAGAGGTGGAATATCTGGGTCATATTGTATCTCACGAGGGTGTTAAAGTAGACCCTAACAAAATTAAAGCCATTAAGGAATGGAAAGTCCCCACAACCATAAAGCATTTGCGAGGATTTCTCGGGTTAACAGGGTATTATCGCAAGTTTGTTAAGAATTATGGGAGAATAGCAGCACCTCTAACAACATTATTGAAGAAAGTTGCATTTTCATGGACTCCTGAAGCAACTAAGGCCTTTGAACATCTTAAAGAGGCAATGTGCCTAGCACCGGTCTTAGCTACGCCAGGCTTCACAAAAACCTTTATTGTGGAATGTGATGCCTCAGGAAATGGAATTGGTGCAGTTTTAATGCAGGAAGGAAGACCCATTGCTTTTGAAAGTCGTCCAATCGAAGGAAAGTATTTACAGAAACCTATTTATGAGAAGGAAATGTTAGCAATACTGCATGCACTAAAGAAATGGCGAACTTACCTAATGGGAAGACACTTCAAAGTAAAAACTGATCATGATAGTCTTAAACACTTTTTGGAACAAAGACTATCTTCAGAAGAGCAGAAAAAATGGGTCACAAAGATGTTGAGTTATGACTTTGAAATAATCTACAAAAAAGGAAAGCTTAATGTTGTTGCAGATGCACTCTCAAGAAAGAATGAAGAGGTGGAAGCATTGCTTTGTGCCATTTCTATTATCCAACCAGATTGGATAACCGAAGAAAGAGATGAATGGAAGAAGGAAAAAGATGTATGGACACTCATTCAAAAGTTGCAGCAAGATCCTAGTACATCCGATACATTTAGTTGGAAAAATGATTCCTTATGGTACAAAGATCGCTTATATATTTGTAAGAATTCCCAACTAAAACAAAAGATTCTTTTGGAATTGCACACTTTTCCTTTAGGAGGACACTCAAGATTTTTAAAAACTTACCACAGGGTGAAGAAAGAATTTTTTTGGGATGGCCTTAAATATGATATTCAAAATTTTGTGGCAGAATGTTTGGTTTGCCAGAAGAATAAAGTTGAGACAATTAAGACCCCGGGTCTTCTACAACCTTTATCCATTCCAAGTCAACGTTGGGAGGAGATTTCAATGGATTTTATCACAGGTTTACCTAAGTCCGAAGGAAAGAGTGTCATCATGGTGTAGTTGATAGACTTACCACGTATGCACACTTATGCACACTTTTGTGCATTATCTCATCCATTTAAATCAAGTACAATTGCTACTACATTTATGGACACAATTCAAAAGCTACATGGAAACCCAAGGGTTATTGTGAGCGACAGAGATCCCATTTTTACTGGAACTTTTTGGACGGAGTTATTTTCTTGTTTGTGTACTCAATTAGCTCATAGCTCATCTTATCATCCTCAATCCGATGGTCAAACTGAGATAGTAAATAAATTTTTGGAAGGATATCTTCGTTGTTTTCTATCTGATAAAAAAACACAATGGGTCAAGTGGTTACCTCTCGCCGAATGGTGGTATAACACTTCCTTCCATACTGCAGCAAAAATGACCCCATTTATGGCACTTTATGGATATCATCCACCATCCATCACATCATATTTAAGAGAAAATTCGAAGGTTCAAGTAGTGGAAGATCACATCGAGCATCAACAAGAAGTTCTCCAACTCTTAAAGGACAACCTAAATTTGGCACAAAATCGAATGAAACAACAGGCAGATCAACATCACAGCGAGAGAAGTTTTGATGTAGGAGACTGGGTATTTTTACGGCTACAACCATACAAACAAATGTTCCTCAAGCAAGCTAAGAAGGATAATAAATTATCACCAAAGTACTATGGTCCTTACAAGGTGTTGCAAAAGATTGGTTCTATGGCATACAAATTGGAGCTTCCTGCTTCTTCGCGAGTACATCCAGTTTTCCATGTTTCATGCTTAAAAAATGTTATAGGTGAAAATCTTCCAGTTCAAACAATATTGCCAGAACTTGATGAGGAAGGAAAATCATATTGGAACCTGAAGCGGTCATGGAAACAAGAACTCGACAGCTACGAAATCGATCAATTTCAGAGTATCTCATCAAGTGGAAGAACTTACCCACTAAAGATTCTACATGGGAGGATGAGAATTTTATACAGAAGCACCCAGAGCTACTCAAGCGTTGAGGACAACACTTTTTTGAAGGAGAGGGGCATTTTAGGTCCCTATATTACTATTATAGTCCCTTATTGTTGTTAGTGTAACCCCCTTATTGTTATTATTGTACCCTTGTAACCCCCATATTTTTATTATTGTGCCCTTAAAGTATTATTGTTAGGTCGGCTAGGATTACATTGTGGCCCCACTAGGATTACATTGTGGCCCCTTGGACTCCTATATATAGAAAGGAGGTTTTGTAATTTGGATCATCCAAGAATTTTTCATTCATTTAATGTATTGGAGGTTTCCCCCTCGAAGTGGCTTATTTCTAAGGCGTTGATATCTCTTTTCTTCTATTTTTGGAGCTGGTTTCACAACATATAAAACAAGAGAGACACAGATATATGTGATTCACCCAACTTTCATTACATCCAAGGAGAAACATTCAGTCCTTCCTTTATATTATCCAAAAAATGAAGAGACACAACCTACAGCAGATCCGTTGTAATATCCTCTACTCTCTCACACAGTCCCCCTTTCTCTTTGTCGCTTAGAATACACTCTCATCACATAGCTACAATACCATTCTTTCATACAACATATGGGTTGCCTTCTAGGGCAAAAAACCCTAAATTAAACATAACTTCTACCGTCAAATCATCTGCCTAATGAATGATCCAGATTAACTATTAAATTACAATAATTTACAAGGAAATTTTACATCTATTAGCTTCAGAGGCGTTGCCCCCAAACCCCCGTGAGGGGGACAAGTCCCCCCGTGTGGAGGGCTGCAGAGTCTTCCTAGGGTATACATCCGGCTAAAACAAAGAACTATAAATCAGGATGATAATCAAGCTCCACACCCAACACTCCCTTTCGGTGTTTCTTGATCAGCACGAGTTGGAGTGGGAGCAGGGGCAGCACGGAACAGAGGAACCATTCCAGCAAGAAGAAGTGGACAAGTCTGCTATGGAGGAACTTAGCCAGAAAAATGTGGAGGGAACCAGGTAGTTAATTTCATAGTAATAGCTAGGTAGATTAAGTTATTTAGGTGTGTAATTATTAATGGGTTATTTTGGAGAAATTACAAGAATAATGATGTAGTAAATATGGAAAAAAAAAATTACTGCATACCTAAATATATTGGTCAAAGCAATTTTGGAGGACTCTAGAAATTTTTATGCTTTTGAATGTAATGGCACTAGTCAGATTCTAGTCTGATTAATAGAAATACACTTGTTCCTTTTATTAAAAAATAAAATTTGAAAATGATGCATGTACAATGGTCAACATAAGTCAAAATGATACATCATGTACAAATGATATAAATAAAAATGGTGAATTATGTAAGACAAAATGATACAAGTCAATATGATATGTCATGTCAAAATGATATAAGTCGAAATGATACATGTCAAAAATATACAACTCAATAATATGGTACAGGAGGCTATGAAAATGATACATATGATAGTAACCATGAAAATCGACATCATAAAAATATCTCAAAAATTATTCATGATGCAGTCTATATGATCATTAATGTCACTAGTTGCTACCAACAACTTCCTCATGATCATCGCCACCACTGTGATCATCGTCATCACCATCTTTTGTTTCGACATTGGTCTCGTTGTCATTTATATATGTGTCATCATAAGCATCATTTTTCATCTCAACATCTTAACTAACGTGATGAGGATCATTCGGGTATTTTGGAAGATCCTTGTTCTACAAAAAAAAAACATTTAGAATGAAAAATTATTATTTTTTTCATGTAATAATTAATTTCTCTATTATATATGTAGTATTACAACATATGAAATGAAACAATAATCATATTACGTCATATCAAAGTTCACATATGATAATAAAATTCCAAATAATTTACAACTAAGATGTTTTAATAGTGGATTTTGTAATAGCAAGCCATTTCATCTTGCTTGTCATAGCTTAAAAATGGACAGCCAAAGAGGTGCTTCTGCCACCAAACATTAAACCATCACTTGGGGGATTAAGAAAAAAAATTGAGAAGCACAAACATAGATAACAGTGTATTGAGAAGCATATTTTGTAACAGTGGATGTTGTAACAATAGATGTTGTAGCAACAAATGCCATAACAACATGTCAATGTTAAATCTATTGAAAATTTTGTAACACCCATTACTGTTGGAAATGTTGAAATTGTTGTAAAAATTGATGTGTTGTAGCCTCTACAAAACCCTCCAAAAAATTCACCCTCTAAAATTTTTGGAGCCCTGGAGCATCAAAAGGGTTAAGTCAAAATCTTTAGTTCAATTCTTTTTCAGGAAAGGTTAAGAGTTGCTAAGTCGCAGAATAGGTTTTTTTGTCACATTTTTGACCTAGCAATGCCGCGACCTCTCAGGTCACTGAATTGCTAAGTCACAGATCTCTTTCAATTTTTAAAATCGTGACTCCGTGACCTCTCAAGTTGCAAGGTCACTAAGTCGCAGCTCTCTTGTAAAATTTCGAAATCGCGACCCGGCGACCCTCCAGGTTGCAAAGTCGCAAGGTTGCAAGGTCACGCCTCTCTTAAACGCAAGACATTTGCGACCTAGAGACCTCATTAATTGCTCGCACGTGCGACCCCTTTATAAATAGGAGGGTAGCTAGGTCGCATTTTGTTCACGCGACGGAGAGCGAAAAAACGCTTCTGACAAACCAACTGGAGCGCAATTTTCTCGGGTAAGTTGTTGTTTCCTCCTGTTGTTTCCTTTATTTCTTTTGTTGCCCTTTTCCCCTTTACCCTAGCCCCTTTAAAACCAACCACCATTCCTCTTTCTTATCCTTAGAGCCTGAGATACCCAGATTACCCAGACATTGATCCTTCCTGCACAGTTTGGTAATTTGAAATCAACTAGCCTCCCTTGTGCTTGTTTTTTCTCCTAGGATTACTGCACCCCAATGTTTTGGGTTGCTCACTTAGTCCTTGCTTTGTTTAATTTAAAGAGAATTTTTTTATTTATGTGGCAAAAGGACTGCTTTGCATTTTAAACCCCCGCCCAACCCTAATGCGACCTCTGACCCTCGTGACCTCGCGACCCTTGCGACCCAGCGACCTAGGTCGCTGAGTCACCAGGTCGCATCAGCATTCAAAACCGAGACCTCACGACCCTTGTGACCCAGCAACCCCGGTCGCTGACTCTCCAGGTCACATCTGCATTAAAAATCGAGACCTCACGACCCTTGCAACCCAGCAACCTAGTCGCCAAGTCGCAGGATCGCACTCTTTTGAAAGTTTAAACCTCGCGACCTTAGTGACTCAGCGACCCAGTCGCAAGTCACTAATTCGCCCTTTCCTGGGTTTCAGTTGGACAAATTTAATAAGCTGTACCTAGGCTTTTATCATTATGATATCTTTCTTATCCTGGGATTCTTTTATGAACATGACAGGTGAGTTCGAAGCAGCATTAGAATGCGTCTCCATCTCTTCAGACTCAACCAACATGGGACCTCCGGCAGTTCGGAAGAAAAACAAAAGCCCAGAGATAGAAGACACAGAAATGGAAATACTAATGTCTCCTCCCCCGATCTATAAGGATACCACATGTACATTTTCCAAAGGAGACAGCATGAGATGGTATCAAGTATACCAAGAATTCGCACGACCAGAATTCCTAGAGGACCTTCCCGACCGGAAAATACATGTACAAGTTAAAAGGTCAAAGCTTCACTATGCAGGTACCCACCCTACCATATTTCCATGCACAGAAGTCAGTGAATGGATCATACAGAATACCGACCCCAAGAAGTGGGTAATCCAGGATTACGAGGGTAGAGATTTTGCAACTCTAAAGGGCTCGGATGCTGAGTTCGATTACACACTGCCAGAACGAGAACAGACCTTTACAGAAGAATGGGCCACCACCCATGTAGTCGCCATCGCGGATGCTCTGAGAGGGTGGTGGGAGGAACCCAAATAGTTCAAATTCAAGAAAGATCAAGAGTATCCAGTGGCAGGCCTCCGAAAGGTATATAAGCTGGTGGAAGCTATGCTTTGTAGGATATACAGTCGTCCTGATGCCACCACTTTCAGTGGCACTTGGGTATCCCTGATGAACTAAGTCACTGTTTACAACACTCGTTTCAACTAGGCCAACATGCTGGTAGCATCTCTCAAGACAAACATTTCCGTGGCACTGGCACCAGAGGAAGGATATTCGTCTGAATTCTACATGGCTTCCTACCTGTTGGATGTATTTTGTTCCCGGTGCCACTTTTAAGGTTGGCCACACAACTGGAACCCAGAGTAGGCATGCCCAGTTTACATAGAAGTACAAGTATTCTGGGACTCCACGTACAGGCAGGATATAGAGTCAATCTCGCAAATTTTCATTCCTGGGCTCTACAGGAAATTGTTCGGCCAGGATACCCCATGCATGTCCTGGCGAGCCATGGAGACGTTAGTCAAGGTGGCACACTGGTTCCCACTCTTGGATTATACCTTTATTCGAGTCTTTGGTTCATACAAGACTCCCCATGCTCTGCCTCGTTTCATCACGGACAAGATGCTTCTTCAGGAAGTATGTTATCAGATGACGTCTGGTTTCTCAAAGGTCCTAACTAAAGGTAAGAAAAATCCATGGCCTACATTGCCACTCACCATTGGTGCCTACACGGTCAAATATTTCAGAGAGGTAGAGGCAGAAGCAGAACAGATGAGGGGTTTCTACCTAGGGCCTTTGGATCATCGGACATATGATCCTGAGAGGATAGTCACTGACCACTGCAAACGGGCCAAGTTCAAATGGAGCTACCAGCACACTGAATGCCCACATGAAGATGAGAAGAGGAACTGGTATAACGTAGATAGGGAACTTGCCCCAGGAGCATGGTCCGATCAGGAATACTCCGACAATCACACTTTGGAAGAAAGAGCCCGCGAGCTGGGAGGCGCCTCTTCTTCCCATGCCAAGAAGCCTCGAACCAACATGGGTCACAACACTACTACCCAACAGAAAGAACAAGAAGAAAAAGGTCAGTTGGAAGCTGAAAAGAGGGCAAAAGAAGATGAATATAAGCATAGAAAGAACTTGAAAGCAGAAAAAAGAAAGAAACAGGCAGAAGATGCCCGGAAAAGAAAGGAAGAACTGGAAGCAAAGGCGAAGGTGGAACGGCAGCTTAAAAGGGAATTAGATCATTCCGAGGCTGAATGGAAAAGAAAGGAATAACGGGAAGCAAAGGCAGAGGTGGAATGGCAGCTTAAAATGGAATTAGATCAGGTAGAGGCCGAGCGCAAGATAAAGGAAGAACATGAAGCAAAAGCAGAGGCAGAGCATAGGTAGAAAGAAGAACAGGACAAGGTAGAAGCGGAGCGGCTTGAAAAAGAGGAGGAAGAACAAAAAATAAAAGAAGAGGATGATCAAAGATCGAATAACATCGAGACACCTCCTCCAGTCACAGAATTACAAACTGAGCTGCAGCCATCAAAGTACCTGTAATTAATACGCATTTTGCACTCTCCGAGCTGGGCTCCTTAGAAGGACAAGAAGAAAAGGTGTTCAACCTTACAAGGCTCACTTATGATCATTTCACCTTCAAAATTCGACAAGAAAAAAGGAGATGTCTAGCATGGAACCCTTCCACCCCACTCACAGCCACGGCAGAGAAAGATATAGTCCTAGACACTACGACCAACCCAGTGATGATAGCATCGGCCAGCACTGCTTTTGCCGCAGCCATAGAGGAAAATGTGAGCTGAATGATCAAAGAAATCCTTTCCCTACAAAATAAGCTATAGGACTCTGAACAAAGGGAAGCAAGGGCGGAGCAAGAAAAGAGAGCATTAAGGGAAGAAATTCCAACAACTCCAAGACAAAATACTCCTATTAACAAAGTACCGCTCACCGTCCAAAGAGAGTTGGCGAAATTGGAGGTCACCATGAAGCAGGTGTATGGGGAGATGTTCACTATAAAAAAAACAGTCACCCCCCTACTAAGAGCTCAAGTAGAGACAAAACAGAGGCGCGAGCAATTGAAAGAGGCCTCCGCCGCTTTGGATAGAATGATAGAATGGACAGGCCAGTACCCATAGGCTCCAGAAAAATTTCCCAAGAAAGACTGGATTCACACCCAAGATGCCAAGGTCCAAATCCGTATCAAGATGCAATCCAAGGAAAATTTATCTAAAGATATAGAAAAAGTAATGCCCACATACGAGCATCTGGTTAGTGGCATCAACTCAATGCATGAGTTACACCACATCCCGTCTCTGAGTGCACTAAGCAAGGAGAAGATGTGGGGACAGATAGATCAGGAGATTCAAGCATTTCTGCAACCTATCAGACAAGCCGCTACAAATCCTGATCTTGCTGCATCGCAAGAGAACTTGGGTAAGTTCATCATTACACCATTTTGGATCTACACTAAACTAGCCTCTTTAGCCAACTAGGTTACACTTAAGAGAGAGACGCTAATTCTGAATGCCTTAGAGTTCATGCACTGATTAAGGGAAGAAGCTCCTCTGATCGCCCCAGCCACTGTAGATTATCACGCGTGGCAGAATTTTCTCAAGGAGCAACAAGTTGATGCCCCTGACCTCGCAATCACATGCACACTCCCATGATCAGATTGCAGTAGGTCGCAGGTCACACTTTTCAACTGGTTCGCAGGTTGAATCATTCATCCAGGTCACAAGGCAGCCCAACGGTTAAGAAGGCGAACAGTCGGGAAGCCCAAAGGGAAATTTTTGGCCTATAAAAACTTCCTTCGGGAAGATTGTAAAGGACTTTTGATTTGGGTCTCAAAGAGATATAGAGCATTGTATAGAAGGACTACACATTTTTTAGCATGAATACAAGCATGTGTTAACTCCATTTTTGGATCTGATGTTGGTCAATGTGTGAACACTATGAGTATACTGTTTTCAGTTTCTAACATATTTTGATTAATGAAACTATGTCTCCAATTACATCATTTATGCATTATAGCTTTTCTAAATATGTGTTAATGGTGCTAAGTTTATTTCGCTTTCTCAATGAATGTTAATAACTTCGTTTATTGACATTTATATTACCACCAAAACCATTTAAGGAAGTGAAGGGTATTCTGCCATAAAGAATTTTTTCTTCTATCGTTAGAATAGCGTACAAGCATGACCCTAATGATATGTTGTTGACAGCATTTCCTTTGGCCCCTTGTTTTATAATTTAGCTTTCTACGCATAGTGTTTTATGCTCATTTAATTCATCAATCATGTGTCTTATATCATCCGAACAAGCGTGTGTTTGCAGGTTTATAGAGTCCTACTGAGACCCAAGGAAAGGATAATTAAGTGGTAGCCGAACCCACACCCCGGACAGGATCCCTATTCCAAACGGTTTAGAGTCTAGTTGAGACTTTTTACCGGGGAGATCCCCTGCTGTTGGCCGAACAGATTTTCCCGTCAACAGAATTAGCGCTAGAAGGAGGGCCGATGGCGGCCTCCAAGCACACAAGTAATATTTCGTTACAAACTCCCCAAGGGGAGGTCATACACAATGACACCGGTCCTCCCCCTTTGGAAGATGCCCAAGGGGAGGAAGCTCATTATTATGAGGTTACCATGGATCAGTTAAGATTTTTTGCCCGATTTCCCGCAACCTCATCATATATTTGCAAGTCACTCCAGTCATGAGTTTTCTAACCCATACCAGGACCCCTGCGGCTAACCTCACTCGCAACGGTGCCCTTGTAAATACCCTGCCCCAGTTGATAAATCTAATGGTTGAAGATCTATCAATGGCAGTTGAGAATAATGAACCTATTACTGGGCCCCAAGGAGTAGAAGAGGAAGGTCCTGATATGAATGGACCCCATGTTGACCATCAACCTGATCGGACCTGAGATAACAACAACCACGTCCACCTCCCACCAGGGGGGGCGAGGGAAATAGAGGTCGAGGGAATAGTGGTCGGGGAGATAGAGACCGTGGCCAAGGTCACCATACCGCCCACCACCATCAAAACCAAAATAGAGCCACCATATACAATTGGAGAAACCTTAGAAATATGGCCAACCGCGAGGGACGTCAAGATGACCACTCCCACCATGAAGGAGAAGTGTCTGCGTCAGGTGCAGGAAGTGAATCTAAATCAGAAATGAGGCACCACGAGCAGGCTAGGTGGGTACAACCACTTTCTTGGATGGCCCAATCCCCATTAGACCTCCTGGGCCCCCTTCATGACATGCCTAGACACCCTGAAAAACACCTGCCCAAGTTTGACCGTGATAAAGGCACGTTGGCCGAAGACCACATAAGCAACTTCTACCTTTCACTGCAAATAATGAGAATCCAAACAAATGATTTCACTTGCCACCTTTTTCCCCATACCCTTGAGAAAAAAGTAGCCACCTGGTATCGATCTCTCCCAAGTTCTTCCATAACTTCGTGGGATCAATTCAGTCGCACTTTCCTTCAGAATTTTTTAGAGGAAAAGACCCCCTCCATGCTCCTCACAGAGTTGAGTACACTAAAGTGCCAAAATAAAGAGAAGGTCAGAGATTTTAATCAATGTTTTGCCACCATATTGAACAAATTCCCCCCAAATTGGCTTTGGATGACTCCATCACCATAGACTACTACACAAAGGCTCTTCCCAGAGACATCGCCGTTTTCGTAAAGCGCAAAGCTAGGGCCACCCTTGCAGCAAATTACGCCACTACCCTTGTCGTAGAAAAGGATATGCTATCCATAGGGGTCATCGACCATGAAGGTCGAGATGATCACAAACCTGCCTCAAAAAAGAACCAGTCTTCCACATTCAAAACTAGGGATAAAGACAAAGATACTTTCGACTTCGAAGGTATAGCAAAGTCCCTTAAGTTGTTAACCAATGAAGTCTCTGATATAAAGAGAAAAGGCATTGAAACCGCTACTGGAGCCAAGACGCAAAAGCCTTTTTTCAGAAAAAATACCCCCACAATCATCCGACCTCCATCAAACACAAATGTTGTTCTTAACGTGGAAGAAAACGGAAAATATAATTTTTGTTCTTTCCACCAGGCTGCCCACTCCGAGAAAACATGCCCTCAATGAATTGGCAGCATGACTGTGGTAGTGAATCAGCTCTTAGATTATCAAACCCCAGGGGAAGTAGGCGAAGATGATGCCTCGGACAATGAACAGGACCTACCCCCAGACAAGGAACCAGGATCTACCATTCTCGCGTTTGATGTGATTTGCGAGGAAAGCACCCATACCCTCACCGACTTTAATGTGGCCGATGATCCTAAAGCCAAGCCTGTGCGAAAATATGGCCTAAGAAGCAAAGGACCGGTTCCTGAACAGTCCTTCGAAGAAAATAGGAGGGCCTTCTTAAGGAAAATCTTACCCCCAGGGAATGAGCACCAAGCTGCTATTCCTGAGAAGTCCACCCCTAGCAACACTTGAACAAACCAAAAGAGAAAACTCCTGGTAGGGTCACCCAAAATCCCCGCCGAAACTATTTCACACTCTGAGTCTGGTTACAACATTGTTGAGGACATGAAGAAAACCAGAGCCAACATCTCTCTTTATGAGCTCGCTCGCATCACTAACCAACAGGAGCTTATTCTCAAGGTGTTCGCCGACGCCTCGACGACCAAACCCGTGAGCAACACATCTACCCAAGCTAGTTCAAGCCTCCAATCTATTGTGAACGCCGTAAATGCAAACTCTAGGGGAACCACTCCCCCCTTTCTCCTATCTTTTGAAATCTTTAACTTCAACGTTCATAACTTCCTGGTTGACTCTAGCGCATCCACAAATGTCGTGCCCCTCTCGGTCTGCAAAAAGTTAAACATTCGCCTGGAGAAAATTGATGCTAGGATTATCCAGCTTGAAAGATCACAAGTGCTCGCGGTAGGTGAACTGAATAATGTCATCATCCACCTATCTTCCGACTCCAGAGTCCACCAGTGTATAGACATAGTGGTTGTAGAAATCTCGGAAGCCTACGGTCTATTGTTGGGCAAGGACTGGTCCAGTAAGCTACAAGGTTACCTCGCTACCGATTGGTCTCACCTATGGCTTCCCTACAAAGGTAAAAAAAACCAAATCAGAGTCGAAAGTGAACCTTATATGAAGCATACTATGACCAAATTGGACGCTACCAATGAACCTGTTTGCTTCGCCCAAGAAGAGCTCGACATGTGTTTCTTATAGGTCATCTTCGGATGTTACCGTCCCCCTCAGTCCCCAGTGAACCCAGACATCCAATCAGAGCTAATGCCCATCACTGAAGAACAAGCTATACCCATCATAAACCAAACTGAAATCTCTCCCCAGCCCATGGTTCTAGAGAAACCAGAAGATGATGTATGGACCTTGTATTATGACAGAGCAGGTGCGGGCTACATTTTTTTATATCCCCAAAAGAATAAGTTTTTGATCTCTTGCTGGCTGGAATTCCAATGCACCAGCAATACCGCCGAATATGAGGCCTTAGTCCTCGGGCTCAAAAAAGCGCTGGACCTAAAGGTCAAATGCTTAAAGGTTATTGGAGATTCCGAAATCATCACTCGACAGGTATGCAATACCATCCACTGCTTATCTCCGCACTTGAAAGCTTATCAACAAGAGGTATGGCATCTAATTTCTGCTTTTGATGCGTTTGGTATTAAATATGTGCTTAGGATGCATAATGCAGCATCTGATACATTGGCTAACACTACTGCTAGGTTCACCCCTCTCAGGGATGGTTTTTCTATTGAAATAGTGTATAAACCATATGTGCCAGATAACATCACTAATTTACGCATCTTTGATGATGACCAACAGATACTTGAATTCATGCTCAGCACCGAGGTGTTCAAAGATGCAGTGATAGAAGAAGTGGACCATGATCAAGCCTTGCAGGAAGGACAAGAGAAACGCAAGGAAAATCCCATGCCCAAGGGAATAGTGTCGCTTGAAAAATTGTTCGATCTGTAGAACCGTTTCCGCGGTTCCCCCAACACTAAGATACAGAGTTCCACTCTGGCACATCGACAGGTAAACTTAGGGAAAGATAAGGACCCGAAGTTCATCAACCTCGGGAAGGATTGTTCCAATCAGGAGAGGCAAGCTTTCACCAAACTATTCTGGAAATACTGAGACGTTTTCGCTTGGACATATGATGAACTGCGTACTTATGACACTCGAATTATTCAACATGTGATCCCTATGAAGGGAGTGAAGCCTTTCCAGCAAAAGCTAATAAAATTGCACCCTAAACTGGAACCAATGATTCAGAAAGAACTTAAGAAGCTTTTGGATGTGTTCATAATCTTCAGAGTTCGACACTCAACTTGGGTATCAAATCTGGTTCTGGTATGGAAAAAATCCGGTGAGACCCGCTTGTGCGTGGATTTCCCAAATCTAAACAGAGCCTCAGACAAAGATAACTACCCTGTTCCCCCTATGGAACAGATATTGCAAGCCGTATCCGAATCAGAGATGTTCTCCTTGTTGGATGGTTTTTCCGGGTATAATCAAGTACTGGTAGCTGAACCCGACAAATTAAAAACTACATTCCGGACTAAGTGGGGAACTTTCGCTTTCAGGCGCATGCCTTTCGGATTGATAAATGATGGGGAAAATTTCCAATGGGCTATGGATATAGCTTTCCAAGGTCTAATAGGACAAAGTGTGGTAGTATAATTGGACGACATCACCATTTTTTCAAAACACAGAGGCGATCACTTACGTCACCTCAGGCAGATTTTCGAAAGATGCAGAAAGTATGGGATCTCACTCAACCCAAAGAAAAGTGTCTTCATCGTGTCAGAGGGGAATTTTCTGGGTCATATCATAATCAGGGATGGTATAGTTGTAAATCCCAACCGAGCGAAGGTCATCGCCCAGATTCCACCTCCTAGTAGCAAAAAGGGCATGCAATCCTTCCTTGGGAAAATCAACTTTGTACGGAAATTCATATCAGATTTTGCCCAAATAGTTAGGCCTTTATAGGGGATGATTAAAAATAATGCAAGTTTCAAATGGAATCCACCCGAGAAAGAAGCTTTAAATAAAATCAAACAAGCCATTGCAAAGGCACCATCTCTCCAAAGCCCAGATTTTAGCAAAGGTTTCATCCTATATACCTTTGCCTCGGATTCATCACTCACGGCTATCCTCACACAGAAAGATGCTAACAATGATGAATGACCCATATCATTCATGAGTACTGGGTTGCAAGGCGCTGAACTGAATTACCCCGAGGTTGACAAGCAGGCTTACGCAGTATACAAAGCAGTCAAGCATTTCCAGCCATACATCTTGAAGAACCATGTCACAGTGTTCGTCCCCCACCCAGCTGTTCGCTCACTTTTCGTGTAGCAAGAGTTGGGTGAGAGATGAGGAAACTGGATGACATGTCTCCAAGAGTATGACCTAGAGTTCAAACTGGCACATACTGTCAAAGGGCAAGGACTCTGCCAAATGGCCGCGGAGGCTGAAAATTCACAGGGAGGGTGAAGAAGAATGTTGGGAACAAGAAATCGACATGTATCAGATTAACCACACACCGCAGTAGGAAAACCTTTCTTGGTACTCCGACATTTTGAAATATTTGGCCCACGGTGTTATGGATCCTGTTTTAACTGCTCGGTAGAAATGCACAATAAGGCTGAAGTCTGCATCCTACCAATTAGTACAAGGAAAAATTTTCAAGAAAAATTACAATGGAGTTCTACTACGTTGCCTGGAACACAATGAAGCACAAAGCATCCTGACCAAACTACATGATGGACCAGCTAAGGGACATTATGCAAGCGACACCACTGCCCACAAAATCATGCGCGCTGGCTACTATTGGCCAACCCTCTTCAAGGATTCTCACACCTATGTCTGGAAGTGTGTCCAATGTCAAAAATTTTCCAACCGGGAAACACGGCCAACCTCTCCATTACAGACAGTGGCAGTAGAGGAACCTTTTCAATAATGGGGGTTGGACGTGATTGGAGAAATCTTACCGCACTCCTCCAAGCAACACCGGTATATCCTCACTGCTACTGACTATTTCACCAGGTGGGTCGAAGCGATACCATTATGCCAAATCAATGATCAGGAGGTAACAGAGTTTGTCAATCATTCTATCATAACCAGGTTTGGCTTTCCAACCTCCCTTGTTTTTTACAATGCAACTTATTTTTCATCTTTCAAGTTGTATGATTTTTCTTTGGAAAATGGTATTGTACTTAAGCACTCTACAAACTATTACCCCCAAGGAAATGGGTTAGATAAGTCAACTAATAAGAAACTTATCTGCATCATCAAAAATACCTTGTTGTCCCACCATCGAAACTGGCATAACGCCCTCCATAACACCCTTTGGGCTGATTGGGTCACACCCAAATCTTTGCTCAGCACCTCCCCATTTTTTCTTGTATATGGAAAAGAGGCCATCCTTCCTCCTCACCTATCTCTCCCTGCCCTCCAGTTGTCCCAAGAAAGCCATGGCACCCCATGTCCCGCCTTGCAAGCCCAAATCGACACTTTATTGAAGCTGGAGGAGGAAAGGCAAAAAACCCGGGAAAAATTCGCCATCCGTAAAAGTCAAATTAAGAGATGGTTCGATAAAAAATCCGGTGGAAGTAAAATTTTAGAAGTAGGAGACCTCGTTATTAAATGGGATAAAGCTCACAAGGAGAAGGGGAAACATTCCAAATTCCAAGCCCTTTGGACAGGTCCATTCCAGATTAAAGAGAAGCTAGGTTCCCACACTTTCAGACTGCAAACTCTAGAGGGAAGAATCGAGGTCCTCCCGGTAAATGGGCATGACCTCAAGCACTACTTTACTTGACAGCCCTAGGAGGGCCGTCCCCACTCCTATACCATATTTTGTGTTTTCTATTTTAGTTTTTTATTTTGTAGGCATCCTTCTAAGAACTTCAAAAGGAGGAAGGTATTGTAGAAGTCGTGAAATTGGCATACTGCGCCAGGATCTGTGCTGACGAGAAGTCTTTCCTGAAAATAACAAAAGGTGGCAGGAGCTTGTCTGTGATGGACACCCAAGGGTAAAACATGACCTAGTCCGGGCTACTAAGCGCAAATAGCTCACCTAGCAAGCTTGAAAAGGTGTCTGTGAAAATAAAGTTGGTTAAAGTGGAAACTACACTGAAAGCGGACAAGGCTAACTACGGATGACGCAAGGATACCCAGGAAAACCTAAAGTCCTCATACAGACCAGGAGCAACCTCTCTTGCAAGTAAAATAATTCGGGATCCCTCATCCGCCCATGAAAAATTTCCTCTCTAAAATAAGTGCCTTGAGCACATTTAAAATAAGTGCAGTAGCACACCAATAAAGGGTAAAGGATTGAGAAAGGCTTCCTGCGCATAGAAGCAATGCGACGAATCCGTCGGGGTACTAACCAGGCTCGCTGGCAGCGGAGCAATGTCTGTGAATCCTAGGTAGTGACTCCGCTGGGACCGCGAGGTTCACAGGCACCGGAGCAACACAATGAGGACGAAATAATTATACCAGACCCTGCAAATCCTTGAAGTCCTCCAACCCTTTCGGTCTGGAACCCAGAAGTAAAAACTCGGTCAACCAGCACCTAAAACAGGCAAGCAGGCAAAGCAACCTCGCAAGGTACAAAAGGAAAAAATCATGGAAACCTAAGGGTGAAAGGAACAGTCTGCTAAGGCACCTTCCCCCACCCCCCCCCCCATAGAGATAAATCATCAGCAGAGATTCTGGACTCAACCAGTGAATCGCCATTTGTTGTAGCCTCTACAACACCCTCCAAAAAATTCGCCCTCTAAAATTTTTGGAGCCCGGAGCATCAAAAGGGCTAAGTCAAAATCTTTAGTTCAATTCTTTTTCAGGAAAGGTTAAGATTTGTTGAGTCGCAGAATAGGTTTTTTTGTCAAATTCGCGACCTAGCGGCCCCGCGACCTCTCAGGTTGCTGGATCGCTAAGTCGCAGATCTCTTTCAATTTTCAAAATCGTGACTCCGCGACGTTGCAACCCCGCGACCTCTTAGGTCGCAAGGTCACTAAGTCACAGCTCTCTTGTAAGGTCATGAGGTCGCGCCTCTCTTAAACACAGGACATATACGACCTAGCAACCTCATTAATTGCTTGCACGTGCAACCCCTTTATAAATAGGAAGGCCACTAGGTCGCATTTTGTTCACGCGACGGAGAGCGAAAAACGCTTCTGACAGAACAACTGGAGCGCGATTTTCTCGGGTAAGTTACCATTTCCTCCTGTTGTTTCCTTTCTTTCTTTTGTTTCCATGTTCCCCTTTACCCTATCCCCTTTAAAACCAACCACCATTCCTCTTTCTTATCCTTAGAGCCTGAGATACCCAGATTACCCAGACACTGCTCCTTCCTACATAGTTTGGTAATTTGAAATCACCCAGCCTCCCTTGTGCTTGTTTTTCTCATTGGATTACTTCACCCCAATGTTTTGGGTTGCTCACTTAGTCCTTTCTTTGTTTAAGTTAAAGAGAATTTTTTTATTTATGTGGAAAAAGGACCGCTTTGCCTTTTAAACCCCCGGCCAGCCCTAATGCGACCTCTGAACCTCGCGACCTCACGACCCTTGCGACCCAGCGACCTCGGTCGCTGAGTCGCTAGGTCGCATCAGCATTCAAAACCGAGACCTCACAACCCTTGCGACCTAGCGACCCCGGTCGCTGAGTCGCTAGGTCGCATCTGCATTCAAAATCGAGACCTCACAACCCTTGTGACCCAGTGACCTAGTCGCCAAGTCGCAGGATTGCACTCTTTTGAAAGTTTAAACCTCGCGACCTTAGCGACCCAGTCGTAAGTCGCTAATTCTCCCTTTCCTGGGTTTCAGTTGGACAAAGTTAATAAGTTGTACTTAGGCTTTTATTATTATGGCATCTTTCTTATCTTGGGATTCTTTTATGAACATGGCAGGTGAGTTCGAAGAAGAATTAGATTGTGTCTCCATCTCTTCAGACTCAACCGACATGGGACCTCTGGAAGTTTGCAATAAAAACAAAATCCCAAAGATAGAAGACACAGAAATGGAAATACCAATGTCTCCTCCCCTGATCTATAAGGATACCGCATGCACATTTGCCAAAGGAGACAGCATGAGTTGGTATCAAGTATACTAGGAATTCGCACGACCAGAATTCCCAGAGGACCTTTCCAACCAGCAAATATATGTAAAAGTTAAAAGGACAAAGCTTCACTATGCAGGTGCCCACCCTGCCATATTTCCATGCACATAAGTCATTGAATGGATCATACAGAATACCGACCCCAAGAAGTGGGTAATCCAGGATTACGAGGGTAGAGATTTTGAAACTCTGAAGGGCTCGAATGCTGAGTTCTATTATGCACTGTCGGAATGAGAACAGACCTTTACAGAAGAATGGGCCACCACCCATACAGTCGCCATCACGGATACTCTGAGAGGGTGGTGGGAGGAACCCGAAAAGTTCAAAGTTAAGAAAGATCAGGAGCATCCAGTGGCGAGCCTCCGAAAGGTATATAAGCTGGTGGAAGCTATGCTTTGTAGGATATACGGTCATCCTGATGCCACCACTTTCAGTGGCACTTGGGTATCCCTGATGAACTATATCACTTTTTACGGCACTCTTTCAACTGGGCTAGCATGCTCGTATCGTCTCTCAAGACAATCATTTTCGTGGCACTGGCACCAGAGGAAGGATATTCGTCTGAATTCTACATGGCTTCCTACATGTTGGATGTAGTTTGTTCCCGGTGCCACTTTGAAGGTTGGGCACACAATTGGAACCCAAAGCAGGCACACCCAGTTCACATAGAAGTACAAGTATTTTGGGACTCTAAGTACAGGCAGGATATAGATTCAATCTCGCAAATTTTCATCCCTGTGCTCTACAGGAAATTGTTTGGCCAGGATACCCCATGCATGTCCTGGCGAGCCACGGAGACGTTAGTCAAGGTGGCACACTAGTTACCACTCTCAGATTATACCTTTATTTGAGTCTTTGGTTCATACAATACTCCCTATGCTTTACTTCATTTCGTCACGGACAAGATGCTTCTTCAGGAAGTATGTTATCATATGACGTCGGGTTTCTCAAAGGTCCTGACTAAAGGTAAGAAAAATCCATGGCCTACATTGCCACTCACCATTGGTGCCTACACGGTCAAATATTTCAGAGAGGTAGAGGTGGAAGCAGAACAGATGAGGGGTTTCTACCTAGGGCCTTTGGATCATCGGACATATGATCCTGAGAAGATAATCCCTGACCACTGCAAACGGGCCAAGTTCAAATGGAGCTACCAGCACACTGAATGCCCACATGAAGATGAGAAGAGAAACTGGTATAACGTAGATAGGGAACTTGCCCCGGGAGCATGGTCCGATCAGGAAGACCCCGACAATCACACTTTGGAAGAAAGAGCCCGCGAGCTGGGAGGCGCCTCTTCTTCCCATGCCAAGAAGCCTCGAACCAGCACGGGTCACAACACTACTACCCTACAGAAAGAACAAGAAGAAAAATCTCAGCTGGAAGCTAAAAAGAGGGCAAAAGAAGATGAAGATAAGCATAGAAA
This sequence comes from Pinus albicaulis, assembly GCA_034641835.2. Taxonomy (NCBI): domain Eukaryota; kingdom Viridiplantae; phylum Streptophyta; class Pinopsida; order Pinales; family Pinaceae; genus Pinus; species Pinus albicaulis. Next base: position 1,454,250,530 of record CM076575.1, read on the forward strand.
TAACCTGAAAGCATAACAAAGAAATAAATAGGCAGAAGATGCCCCGAAAAGAAAGGAAGAATAGGAAGCAAAGGCAAAGGCAGAACGACATCTTAAAAGGGAATTAGATTAGGTGGAGGCCGAACGGAAAATAAAGGAAGAATGGGAAGCAAAGGCGAAGGTGGAACGGCAGCTTAAAATAGAATTAGATCAGGTAGAGGCCGAGCGCAAGAGAAAGGAAGAACAGGAAGAAAAAGCAGAGGCAGAGCACAGGAAGAAAGAATAACAAGACAAGTTATAAGCGCAGGAGCTTCAGAAATAGGAGGAAGAATGAAAAAGAAAATAAGAGGAGGATCAAAGATCGAAGAACATCGAGATACCTCCTCTAGTCACAGAATTACAAACTGAGATGCAGCCCATCGAAGTACCTGTAATTAATACGTGTTTTGCATTCTCCGATCTGGGCTCCTCGGAAGGACAAGAAGAGGAGGTGTTCAACCTTACAAGGCTCACTTATGATTAGTTCACCTTCAAAATTCAACAAGAAAAAAGGAGATGTCTAGCACGGAACCCTTCCACCCCACTCACAACCACGGCAGAGAAAGATATAGTCCTAGACACTAGGACCAACCCAGTGATGATAGCATCGACCGGAACTGCTTTTTACGCAACCACGGAGGAAAATGTGAGCCGAATGAGCAGAGAAATCCTTTCCCTACAAAATAAGCTACAGTACTCTGAAAAAAGGGAAGAAAGGGCGGAGCAAGAAAAGAGAGAATTAAGGGAAGAAATCCAACAAATCCAAGACAAAAATACTCCTATTAACGAAGTACCGCTCACCGTCCAAAGAGAGTTGGAAACATTGGAGGTCACCATGAGGCAAGTGTATGGGGAGATGTTCACTATAAAACAAATAGCCGCCCCCCTACTAAGAGCTCAAGTAGAGACAAAACAGTGGTGCAAGCAACTGAAAGAGGCCTCCACTACTTTGGACAGAATGATAGAATGGACAAGCCGGTACCCACAGGCTCCAGAAAACTTGCCCAAGAAAGACTGGATTCACACCCAGGATGCCAAGGTCCAAATCTGTATCAAGATGCAATCCAAGGAAAATTTATCTAAAGATCTAGAAAAATTAATGACTACATACGAGCATCTGGTTAGTGGCATCAACTCAATGCATGAGTTACACAACATCCCGTCTCTGGGTGCACTGAGCGAGGAGAAGACATGGGGATAGATAGATCAGGAGATTCAAGCATTTCTGCAACCTATCAGACAAGCCGCTACAACTCCTGATCTTGCCGCATCTTAAGAGAACTTGGGTAAGTTTGTCATTACACCAGTTTGGATCTATACTAAACTGGCCTCTTTAGCCAACTAAGTTACACTTAAGAGAGACACTAATTCTGAATGCCTTAGATTTCCTGCACCGATTAAGGGAAGAAGCTCCTCTGATCACCCCAGTCACTACAGATTACCGCACGTGGCATAATTTTCTCAAGGAGCAACAAGTTGATTCCCCTGACCTCGCAATCACACGCACACTCCCATGATCAAATTGCAGCAGGTCGCAGGTCACACTTTTCAACTGGGTCACAGGTCACATCCTTCATCCAAGTCACAAGGCAGCCCAACGATTAAGAAGGCGAAAATTCGGGAAGCCCAAAGGGAAATTTTTGGCCTATAAAAGCTTCCTTCGGGAATATTGTAAAGGACTTTGGTTTGGGACTCAAAGAGATATAGAGCATTGTATAGAAGTACTACACATTTTTTAGCATGAATACAAGCATGTGTTAACTCCATTTTTGGATCTGATGTTGGTCAATGTGTGAACACTATGAGTATACTGTTTTCAGTTTCTAACATATTTTGATTAATGAAACTGTGTCTGCAATTACATCATTTATGCATTATAGTTTTTATAAATATGTGTTTATGATGCTAAGTTTATTTCGCTTTCTCAATGAATGCTAATAACTTTGTTTACTGACATTTATATTACCACCAAAACCATTTAAGGAAGTGAAGGGTATTCTGCCATAAAGAATTTTTTCTTCTATGGTTAGAATAGCGTACAAGCATGACCCTAAAGAATATGTTGTTGACATCATTTCCTTTGGCCCCATGTTTTATAATTTAGCTTTCTACGCATAGTGTTGTATGTTCATTTAATTCATCAATCATGTGTCTTGTATCATCCAAACAAGCGTGTGTCTGCAGTTTTATAGAGTCCTACTGAGACCCAAGGAAAGGATAATTAAGTGGTAGTCGGACCCACACCCCGAACGGGATCCCTATTCCAAACGGTTTAGAGTCTAGTTGGGACTTTTTACCAAGGAGATCCCTTGCTATTGGCTGGACATATTTTCCTGTCAACATGATGTTATAAGAACATCTATTATTGAAACTACTGAAACAATTACCATTACAACAGATGATGTAATAATGGATGTTGTAACAGAAAATGTTGTAACAATTGAGGGGATAGAAAGCCATTTCATTTTTCTTGTTGAATATTGAAAGTGGGTAGCCAAAGAGGTCTTTATGCCACCCAACACTACACGAGCACTTGAGGGATCAAGAAAACAAATTGAAAAGCACAAACTTAGGTAACATCAGATTGAGTTCTTGTTGTAACAGTGAATGTGTAACATCACCCAACCCCTCATATTGTTAGAGGAATGGGGTAAAACATATTTATTTATTTTTTTCCTCCAAACTCATCATAATGCAACGGTCTCTGCTCACCACATCAACCCATCGCTGACTTGTCAAGAGGGTCCACGTCTGACCAATCATAGAACTTTCAGGCTAGCATGTCAGCTAGCTCATCCAGGCTGACATCATCCTGGTCAATCCCATAGTTGTGCCACACAATCCTCTGGGGTAATATTTCGGGTTTGTACCTCCAAGCCACGTCGTCACTTCCTCATCCAATTGCATTGAACAAAAAATCAGGTCGCGCCAATGAAGAGTCTCTCGGCTAGGGTTCGGAGAGGTGCAAGGTTTTGCTGAAATTTCATTATAAGTTTAAGGCATGCCCTCTTGCGCCACATTGATCTTGCCTTCAATATATGCCATTTCTTAAGGGATATTAACCTTTTTTTAAGAACTGCATCATATGGGGATCATTACAACCACCATAAAAGCAAGTCTCGACCCAACCATAATTTCCCTGAGCTGGTTATTTCGACCATGGCTCTGTCTCATAGGTCCTGCAGACCTCTGGATCAACGCCAGCACTCAGTGTAAACTTCGATGGATTACTAAGGTTCCATATGGTGTTAGCACTCCTGAGATTGAGCCATTCCAACTCCAAGGTGTTCCTAGCCCTTCTGCATTCCCCGTTCTCTGACGAGGAATTCCAAGTATATTTTCATAGGTGTTCCTGCAACCCTTACCTACCACCCACTATGTGTGAACTCCTGAAAGGTCTCCACCTAGCCTACCACACACCAAAGGTTTTAGGATTCAAGACAGGTCTGTAAGCAACTCCATGGCGATATGAAAATAATTTTGAAGCCAAGCTACCTACACCTTGATGCAAGAAAAAGATATCTAGGTTGTTTATAATGCAAGATTGGTGAAGCCTGCCTTCATTGGTTTCAGATATTCCTACACTTAAAGGGAGGATAACCCTTCCAGCATTGACTCAATACCTTTTTCATAGGTTAAAGGGCTTATAGCCTAGTGAAGGAACATCCATGTATATGTACAGACCCTACCAACTAGGTGGTCTATTAAGTACCTATTTTATGTTAATAAAAAGGGTATTTGTGCCCAATGTTCCAATTTTGTATTCCAGATCCTTATGGATCCTTCTGTTGTCTATGGCGTGACATATTTGTATTACTTACATATATGTTGTTAATCCGTATGAATGAGAATTTACCCCAATACTGGATTCTAGTTCAGGAACATGACTCAAGTTAGTTTATTTGATACAACATTACACATTATGTTGTAAAGTATATGTTATCAACTACGGTAATGAGAATTTAACACAACACTTCATTCCATTGTAGATGCATACACTAGTTTAACATGTTTATCAACATTTTTCATTTTGTAGGTGTGACATATGTGTTTATGTATGAATTTATTTATCATAAATATAAATATATCTCTACATAGAGAGGCATCCACATGCTCATCAAATTAACAAATTTGTTACAATCCAAAAAGAATCCAAACCATTTCAACCAGAAATGCATCATAATTTTATTAATGTTTAAGCGAAAAAAAAAATACCTATATTTAAAGTTGCATGACAGATGATTCTGGGACAAGGAATCTCCACACAACCATAAACAGTTGTAGCCACACTTGCAATTGTCACCTGCGAGCCAGATTCCATATTCAGAGGTGGATGATTGCTTAAGCGATTAGAACACCATCTGCCAACGGAAACAGGGAATTTAGAGGGCCTCTTCATCTATCCCACCAGTCGATGTTGCCATATTCTCAACATAGGTATTCTAGAGGTTCTTTCCTTACCCCAAGTGAATACACAGTGATTCACTCCCTTCCAGGGAGTCCATGATCCATTATAACAGTAATTCAGTAACCAAGGTCTTTAATCAAGTCTTCTTTTGATGTTGTTGCAGGATTAGCCTCTACTAGAGTTTTCCAGGGCTTCATAGCATGCTATCTCAACCCACAGCCTCCAGGGGACCCAAGATATTATAGGGCTCGATAGATTACATCCAAACCCATAGCCTCTAGGGAACCAAGTTGTTATAGTGCTATAGATATTGTCTCAACCCACAGCCCCCAAGGACCCAAGTTGTTATAGGGCTCCAGGGATCCTATCTCAACCCAAAACCTCCAGGGAATCCCAAACTATTACAGGGCTCCAAAGACTAGCAGCTCAACCCACATCCTCTAGGGAAACTAAGAGTCAATTCCCTTCTCTTCTCTCCTGTTCTGCACTGTATGTTGATCGAACCAGATTTATTTGTTTTTATGTTACTTGAATTGTGTCTCCTCTCTCCTTCCGCATGAATTTTAATACCATGCCTTGCATTTTTTTCATGTCTCACATTTACTGCGTCGTCCTTTATTTCTTGCATAGTGCAATTCCCCTCTTGGTTTCTTGTCCCTTTTCCTTGGGAAGGTTCCCAAGTGCATGGGCCTGTGTACCTTCCTTGAAGTTTATTCAATTTTAAGAACCAATTCATTAATTCATGCACCATCCACATTTTAATGGTTGTACCAAATATTTTAGGTTTTCTCCACAATAAAACTTCAACCTCCCTAGCTCTGGAATCTGTGTCCCTTTGACTTAGTAAATTTTTCTTAATTTCACATATTTGTAAAAAATATTGACAATGCATTTTATGATAGAACCATGGGTGGGGTTTTCATAGCATGTTGTAATAGCAGATGATGTTAAAAAAAATTCCATAACAGTTGTCAATGTTAAATTTGTTGGAAATGGTGTAACAACTTATGTTGTAACACCCATTATTGTTGAAAATATTGAAACTGCTGTAAAATTTGATGTTATAACAACTGCTACTATTGAAATTACTAAAATAGTGACCATTACAATGGATGTTGTAACAATAGATGCCATAACAACTGTCAATGTTAAATCTTCTGAAAATGTTGTAACACCCATTCATATCCCTTCAACTTTGTAGTATCACCATTTTTCAGCAATTTGAAGAAGTCTTTCCTAAAGACGGTGTTGTAGCTATTTTACCATTGTCTGTAATATATATATATATATATATACACACACGCGCGCAAAAATAAAAGGGATATATAGGGACTCTTTGAGCCAAGATTTTGTAAAATTTTATACTATATATACACTACATTTCCACACTGAAGTGAAGGGATGGTCAATTTTGAGTAGCTAGATGTAGTAAGGTGTTGAAGATGAAATGGCTATGGGGAATTAGACTAGATTCAACTCTAGGTGGAGTAAAAGCATCAACAAGAATGGCACAAGTGTAATTGCACCTGGTAGTGTCGACTCTCTAGTTGCAATAAGTGTTGAAAGGGAGATTCCCTTTGTCTATGTCACTTCCTGGAGAAATGGTTTTGTTTGAAGCTCACATGTATAATAGATAGGAGATAAAGGGATCGTTCCACCCTAGGCTTAGGCTTAGAGGTTTTAATTCAACGATTTTTGGGACGAAGAAAGAAATTGACTTTAGTCTAAGAATGGAGGCGAGGAAGGTGACTTAGAGGTGACCTAGGGTTGTCCTAAAGAGCTGATACAGATCTTCACTAAAACTATAAGTTGATTGTTCATTGCAACTTCTACTAGGTAAACACTTTCCATATAGATGATTTTTGTAAATTATTTGTGTGTAATGTTCCGA